>JAODOY010022430.1:0-12733 GCA_025399855.1 Forbesichthys papilliferus
CAAAATACTGATGTGTAGCAGGCTAGGACCAGTTAAAAAGTCTCAATAAGTCTCTGTTACAAGCTAATACATTATTATACAGGGCATTACACCTTACAGCAAAATACTGATGTGCATTTGCACCGTTAATGAAACGTCATTCCATCAATCAAGTGCTATTTATGACTGTCCGGCATGTTGATAAGCGTATGACGCCAACAACTCTCCTTTCTCCTCTTACCCTCATAGGAATGTGTGCACAATCGTGTTTGTGTGTGTGTGTGCATGATGTGTGTGTATGTGTAAAGTGTATCAGTGTAGTGTGTATTTGTAGTGTGTGGACGTGGTATGTGTATGTGGCATGCGTGCGTGCGTGCGTGCGTGCGTGCGTGTGTGTGTGTGCGTGCGTGTGTGTGTGTGTGTGAGGCCGTGGCGAAGGAACAGACTACATCGGGGGGAAACGACGTTGTGGTCAAGTTTGTCCTCCGGACCGTGGCCGACCGGCTGTGTAGCCCCGTAGCACTTCCTCTAACAAAAGCGCTCTCTCACTTTCTATCCTTTAAAGATGACTTCTTGGAAGCTCTTGGAATATTGGCGCTTTGTTGGTACTTAGGCTTCTAGCAATTGTTTCGGGGAATTATATGGCTTGAGAGAACGGTTTCTAACTCCAAACGTAAGTAAAAACAAAACACATCTCCCTTTAATGCCACGGGCGCTCCCTCAGGAGCTCCGCCCCACACATTTGAAAAGCATTGCCAATGCTAGGGCATTGTTGTTTTGAGCTTTGTGTTCGTCACTTTGTTTGTGTACCTATTTACAGAGCCAGGACTATGTAGAAGTGCCGGATTATTTATTCAGAATGCACAGAGTAAGATAACGGTAAGATAGCACACTGCAAGGAGATGATTAGTGAATTTGACCAAATATTCATCTTAAAAATGTGCTTATAATTTCCCACTATACCATTTGAATTACTGAAGGGCTTTAAGGCATTTTAAAAACAGAAACCCTCGTTAATCAGAACCAGTGATCCACAGTACTCTGTAGTTGAAAGAATATAATGACCTTTAATAGCATGGACCCAAAGATATCCATTACAGGTCCGATAGGCTAAAGTAACATACTACTAGAAGCTACACCCCATTGCCAACCGGCTTTCCTTGTACTAAAGTCCTTATAAGCAAGTTTCTCCACTCGGCAGCCATCTTTGAAATGTCTCTGGGCAGTTATTCGGAAGACCCTATTGAATTTAATGGGGAGAGAGCCATAACTGCCCTTTCAATGGAGACCAGTACATAAATATACAATCAATAGTCAAATCTCATAAAAACAACTTAATGTTTAAAAGCAGTTTTCCTCACATATTAAACTTCTACTACTCGTGTGCAATAGTTGTCTTACGTCAGTGCAACCACACGATTATTTAAATAGGTTAAAGCTTGGAAGTTACAAAGCAGATGATTGGCTCTTTTCGGCGAAGGGGCGGGATATGCTTCTGGCAAACTGCCACAATTGCCATTTCAGAATTCTCCCATAGAGCTCCATTCAATATTGTGGCATGTCTCCTCTATATAGTGTCTCTGCTTCTGCGGTGAGAAGAGGTTGTCCACCATACAGCTGCCGTCCCTGAAGCTCCCCCAGATAGTTACAGTGCAATCTGTGCTGCCCCACATTAGCTAAGAACCCCTCGGGTGCTCAACCAGGTCGCGTTGCCTGGCTATGGGGTGCCAGGCAACCACAGCTGATGAGAGAAGAACTCTGAAGATGAATGTGGTGTTGAAAGCCCTGCCAATATTGACAAGGGGCTCCCGGGGTCAAAGTCTTTCCAGGTCAGCATGATGGATGCAGAAGTGTGGCCTCGTCGTTTTGAGGAACCTTTAGAGGAGATAATTAGCTGCGGAAGTAGAGCTGTTGTTTCCGGCAGCTAGCTCTTTGCAGCAGTTAAGATACGGTACTATATGCAGGAACCGCGTTACAACCTAGAAATCTGTGTTTTTTAAGTTCCAGAAACCAAAAAACCTCGGTGCGGTTCTGCGTATGAAAACAAGACACGTTAGCAAACTCGCGTTGCCCTTATCAGTATATTGCTTATATAATAAACAACAATACATAGCAGTTTCATATCCCAGGAGGGCTTGTTCCATTGATCTAGCTTGGCTTTGAGTCCTCCGAACAGCTTTTCTTCTCCCTCACAAACAAATTAAGATTCATTCCCAGCCTCACAATTAATAGGCCCTTGTCTCGAGCCTGCTAAAAGGGTGTCATGTTGCCCGTGCATTTCACAAGCGACGTTGTTTGACACTTATTTATTTCCAGAGGTCAAAGCACAATGATATTTAATTTAAGTTCTTCTAATGTGACGTGAAAATATCATGACCTTCAGGAACACAGTCCTTTGGGTTGCTTGCTGTGGCCGCCAACTCGCCTCAATCAATTAAAATGTGTAAGCTTTTAAGCCCATTTCTCCTGATGTCTGTGATATGCATGAGAATGGCCTCATTACCTGCGGGTGGGCATTGTGTGGAGGAGATGGGATGCAAAACACACTTTTATCATGGGTAATTCATCCTTCAGAGGGCCGCCAGACAAGCGGAGGGGAAGATAGATTGTGAGAATGGGTTGCTTTTGGAAGGCGCACGCTCTATATGAATTTGAAACCACGCTGAGTAAATCCCAGACACGGACACAGTTACCAGACATATTATTGCGGTATTTATGTTGCATCGCGCCAATGACGGTTGCACAGTTCACATACTTTTTTCTAAGATACACACTTCCACTACAAGTGAAATGCTTAAAAACCGCATCTTAAGACGGTTAAGGTTTGCCTTTGTTTTGTTGCATTACCATTGCAGTTTTACAGTAGTATTTCCATGTGCAAGAACGTTCATGACATTTTCAAAATGGGGCTTTCAATTATTTTCTAACAAACCCAGACATTAAACAGCTGTTGGTATTAGAATATTTAACAAAACAAACTAAATCTTAGATCTCAGTTATGGCTTTTTTTAAAGTCACATTGTCTGACTTGGATGTAGGTACATCTAGCTAAAGATGTTTTAAATGTTTCAAATTACACAGTTTTTTGTCCCTTATTATAATTTCTATGAGTAAGTTATATGAATATTCTCATTGCAAATGTTATGTTTTTATGTTTGAAACTGTTGTCTTGGCCAGGACACTTTTGGATTTCTTACTTTCAATTTGAATTAGCACAAGGGCACACACACATAGAAGTTGCCTAAATCAAGTTGAGCCTGACTTATTTGTTACTATGAGATGCAACTGCATTCTGTTATGAAAGCTGAAATGTTCTTCTGACATTAAATGCAGTGTTCTGAATATTCAAAGGATCTGTTACAGTGCCTAGACTAATATTTTACCATAAATAGTGCACTCTAAGATCTCGTGAAATGTGTGTAATTTAGGATTTAATGCACTGTGTTAGTAAAGCAGGTCACCTATAGTCCTAGGATTACAGCTCACCTTGCTATGACACATTTCATCCAAAAAACAACATTTTATAAGACCTCTTTACACAAGCTAAGTAATTCAACAACAATATTGCATGGGTGCAATTTCAAGCAATGTTACAATATACTGTATTGTATAAAATATATGAATGCAGGTAGCTCACTTAACACCAGTTTCACTTTTACAGCCGGTTCACGCGTTTATCTAAAGCAATAAGTACATTTGTCTGCACACAAGTTATCGTATTCTAACACATCCTGTTAGAATACTGATATCAGAATGCCTTCAGGGCTAACTTAGCGATAGATTTCACAACATTCACTACTTTTACTCTCCAAGCCTCAGCTCTTTAACTAGTCTCAGCCTCTTCCCTCCATTAGCATTACGTCACATAAGCAACTCTGTGCTGAACGTCTAATAAATATACCCCTGTGCGCTCGACACAAGATTTCGTTGTGCATGTCAATCAAAATACCTCTCCTGTCAAGTAGGCAGAGTATTGACGCAATATGTCAGTGCTGTGTCCCAGACTTAACGTAAGTAAAGGCTGGCTCTGCAAGACAACTATTTAACTAACAGCCTTAAACACCAGCAAAATGCTAAATCTAAGACAGAAGATAGAGAATTGCCATAGAGAGCTTCCGTTAATTGAAGGTAGTGTCAGAGATTGTAAGATAATACACTTTTTGTCTAATTCATCCAATATCTCACAGCCTGTTAGCTGCTCATTCTGTGTGCACTGAAAAAACGAAATCTGGTGTAACTACACTGCCCTGGCTCTATAAATGGGAACACAAGCAAAGTGTTGCAGATCGCACCACACAATAATATCCCAGCCTGAATTGGACAAAAAGTGTATTTCTGGAGCTTACAGTCCCTGACTTTAAGCAATGACTGCACTGTGCGAGTTTTATTGTGTTTTCTACCATGTTCTAGGCTGGATTCGGGTGCAGGATGTACAGTAGCAATGATTGTAACCTCTTGCCAGAAGCCATACGTGAACCGTTTTGCTGCACTCGATCAATGTATGTGGTTGAATTACATTAGCAACAGAACAACAGACCCACCATTTGTCTTCTCAACAGTCTTCTATGTAACGTTTTGTGTTATGTGCTACACATTGTATTTACATTTGCTTGAAATTCTGTTATCTGAATTTTATTTTAATGGAATATCAGTGGGCAGACCATATTAGACTACTTGTCTTATTCTTCTAGAAAACGTACCTTTGTCACCATGCACTAAATTATATACATTTTGTGAGGGATGCATGTGTGAGTGGTAAACTTTTAATACCGTAAACCATATACACACAGGCAGCCAAGATGAAACGTTATCTGATGTGTATATGTATAATAATATATAGTTGTGGACTTGTGGGAGAGTCATATCTCTAAATATAACATGTAATATATTTTTTTAGAAGTGCCAGTACGTCTATGTGGTTCTTACACTTCATGGGAGAGTTTTTAAAAATGTTTTATATGTAAAAGTCATACTGAAACGTTTCACTGTATTCTGTTTGACGTTCAACAAAACTCCTGTCAGGGTTTTCAAAGAAACATGCTGCATCCTCTCGTTGAGTGGGCTTACCCAAAGCAACGACCACAAGTAAGGCAAGGAAAGACATATTTGAGTTAGAAAGGAAAAGAAGACTCAAAGAAAATCTTATTAATGTGACTTCCTTCCGTGGACTTTTTTATATTTTTTAAATACTTGCCCAGAGAACAGTTATAGTGGTTATTCCTTACGGGCTTTTAAAAAAGCAAAGTAATTAATGCAAAAGCATGAAGATTTTGTCAAATGTACCATAAAGTCTTGACAGTCCCATTAAAATACGTTTAATGGGTATGATCAAGTAATATGATGCAAGCAAAAAGATAAAACACATGCCAAAAGATACATTGGTAATATTAAATTTAGTTTTTTTATTTTACACCTTTACTGTGGTGAAAAGAAAAATATAAATGAACTGAATATAATATGGCCAATGTATCTTTTGACATGTGTTTTATACTGTACATTTATGTCCTTTGAACGTACAATAATATCTCACCCCATTCATTTAAATTTGGGATGGTTAAAGGTACAGTCAGTAATCTATTGCAAGCAAAAAAAGCTAATACCCTTTGTTTGAAATTCAACAAGTATCTCCTCACATTTTGCTAGCTTACCGTTCACCGTGTGTGTTGAAACAATCATCTGATACTTCTACACAGCCCGGACACCGTAAATAGGAACATAAACAAAGTAACGAACACTACTTGTATCAACAAATACGTAGCACTATGCTTTGCTTCACAATGCGTTTTGACTTGTGACAATTTTGATTTGAGCTCAAAGTTAGCAAGAGTGACTGTTCCTGCCTTTAGCTGCCCGGGGGTCACAAAGATGGCTGCTGAGTGGCCAGACTTGACTATAAGGACTTTGGATTTTCACTTTATTATGAGTCCTGGCATGGTGACCTCATTATACAAAGCTATAGCAGGAACATCTTAGTTCGCCCTTCACACCATTTCACTTTTGACTGATGTAATCTTTGCTCAGTTTTTGTGGCCTAGTTTCTCCTATATGTTTTCAGCGTCAAAACACTGAATAATTAATAATGCAAATGCAACGTAACACACTGCTGCTGCCAGGGTCTTCATTAAAACGCCTATGTCCGTGTGTGTGTGTGTGTGTGTGTGTGTCTGTGAGAGGAAGAGAGAGAAAGAAAGAAAGAGGATTGGACTAATAATTGTAAAATTATTATATTTTGAAGATAGTTATTAGTTACACTACTAGTTACTGAAAAAAGTATTACAGTAACTAGTTACTAGTCACTAGTTACTGTCCAACACTGGTCAGGATTGATGTATCTTGAAATTTGTGCCAGTGTTCAATAAACACCTGTATGTTTACGGTACAGTCAACACCGGTATTTTTACGGTACAATAAACACCGGTATGTTTACGGTACAGTAAATACCGGTATGTTTATGGTACAGTAAACACCGGTATGTTTACGGTACAGTAATCACCGGTATGTTTACGATACAGTAAACACCCATATGTTTACGGTACAGTAAACACCGGTATGTTTACGGTACAGTAATCACCGGTATGTTTACGATACAGTAAACACCGGTATGTTTACGATACAGTAAACACCGGTATGTTTAAGGTACAGTAAACACCCATATGTTTACGGTACAATAAACACCTGTATGTTTACGGTACAGTATGTTCCTATTTTTTCCTAATCCAAATGTAGCCTTGGTGTGTATTAGTTACGATAGGATGAGTTAGCATACTGTATACATTTAACAACTATTAGTTGAAATTGTTTACCCCAAGTCAACAGACTTTAGATGAAGATTATATTTTTCAGTTGATATTTGGGTCAGACGTGTCTCTCAGCTTCCGTTTCATGTCATGATTGAACCATTAGCTATTAGCTATTGAAATAATCGTTTTTTTAAATGGATAATATTCACTTTCGGGTCAAGAAAGTTGTAAAAGAGTAACAGTCAACAGTGCAGATTATTTTAACGTGTTATTCCACTCACTTCTTTTGACGGTGGATTACCCATAATTCTGACGCTATATTAACTTTGCCCACACGGGAGTACAGTGGAACTGATAACGCCGGCCGTGCTTTGTGCTAACACCCTGTGGAGGCCACACACACACAAAAACTTAGATAAACAACAGAGACTTGCATTTGATCGGGCATGGCGCCCTTCCTCACTCCCCTGGGACATGTTCGTCACAAAATGTTGGCCGTAATGGTGACAAATGACAAGTTACGTAGTGCAGAACACCCACAGTTTATATACCCCCCAGCACAAAGCAAGTCTATCACTGCGGTTCATTACGCCGCATGCGTGCCGTACGAGGCGGCCGATATGACACTGTGAGGGTTGAAAAGGCGAAAGTTTAGTTTGAACTATATATATCTGAGGCGCTCCCCCTTATCCCTCGCCGTGTGTGCAGTGGGCCTCCTCGCCAGGTAAACGGTTGGCGGCGGAGCTGTGAGTCCTCGAGCAGCTCCACTTCATCAGGTCCTGCCTGGTTACAGAACCCCCCAACCCCCACCCCCCTCCTGGCTCTGCTGCACACACGCACAGGCCACTTATCTGGCCTGCTGCTGTGCAGATAGCTATGCACCAATATTCTCACATCCGCTTCCACTGGGGCACAATGCAGACTAGCAAAACGTACAGGGCGTGATGCATTTGCACCGCATCAAGGCAGGGTCAGTCATTCTCGAGCACGCTTGCTAAATCAAATCAAAACAAACTCTCTCCGCCCCACACATTGGAACGCAATGGGAAGCCAAGGACACTGTTGTTGTGACGGCTGTATTTATATGACTATTTTCACTTGTTTTATGTCTCATTTAAATTTTCACCGATAGGCCGACTTCATTTGGGGATTTCATGAGCTGTAAACCGTAAACATCCAGATTAAAACAAATACAGGCTTGAACTATTTAACTTTGTGTATTTAATCCACAATATATTTATGAGTTTCACATGTGACAATTGAATTAGAATATTGAAATTGCTTAACTTTTCCACAATATTCTAATTAATTAAGATACACATTTATGTTGTCCCTCTTTCAAAGAGCTTGCAGCAAAAAGAAAACACAGGATCACTGCTCACTGTATAAACTAACCAAATACTAGTATTTGGTATTTCTCTCCATTTTTCATTTTCTTTTGGTAATTCTGTTCAGTAATACGATGTGGAACTTGTGGGAAGTTGTAAGACTTTATTTGAACTGGACCTCTCTTGACAAGTTGACATTCATCATGGTCGGTAAGCTTGTCTGGCCAAAGCGCTGGGACGTTCGAGGAGGACAGTTTTCAGACGATGCAATGTGTTCAGTACCAGTATAGTAACAGCAGGTGTAGTATAGGAGCTACCCACTGTTCAAGTCAAGTCAAGTCAATTGTATTTATACAGCCCTTAATCACATTGCAGTCTCAAAGGGCTGTAAAACATACATTTCACATGAAAACCAACAACACCCCCTTAACCTGCTCCTCCCCCCGGGCAAGGAAAATTCCAATATAAACCCCATAGCTGAAAAGGGAATAAACCTTGGGAAGGGACCACAGAGGGAGGGATCCACCCCTCCAGGACAGTTAAGATGCAATAGGTGATGGTAGGCAAACCAAAATTAGCATTAATACTATGTATAATAATTTACACATTGTGGTTTGCACCAGTGTTATCTTACAATTAGCTTGCAATGACTGACTATACCTTATAGCCATGCTGCAGGTTTCTCACAGTAACACTAGCTAATTGTAGAAAACTATGCTTTTAATGAAGGATTGGGGACACATTGGTAGCTATACTGTTCCTCACATTTCCAACCACTTACTGAACAATACTCTACTAGAAATGTGTCTCCCTCATTTTATCTCTCGGCTATAAGTTCAGTAGCTGTACCTGCAGCTGAAACGTTCAAAGGCTTATGTTTCGGTTTCGAACCGCTAACAAGCGAGCAGAGACCTTGAAGAAACAACAGATGGCGAAGGGTTGGCGATGTAGCACATCATCCCGAGGTGACACCTACTAATAGCAAGGTTTAAAAAATGTTAATTACTCTGCTTGGTAGAGCTTTAAAGTGGCTCTCTATGACGTTCTAGATGTCAAAGGTGCTTTCACACCGCCCAGACTCTGCCCAACTGACACCAATGTTCTAACGTTGGCCGTAGAAAATAGTTAATTGTTGCTGTATTAATGTTTACAATATCAAATAGAGGACTTTAAGGGGTCTTGTGTTTGTTTCCTGTGGAAGTTGTCTTAAGATGCCAGGTTTAGCGTTGCATCACATATATTCTCCATAACCCAAGTCTCTGCTCTGTCCCAGTTAAATGGGTATTTTAAGGCTTCCCAGAAGGGTGTGTTTGCCCTCTAATGTTGGTCTGTCTCCTTCTCAAGTTCAGCCACTTCCTTCCAAAGGATCACCGTCTGTCAGAGTGAAGAAACGGCCACCTGACAACTATTACAACTTCACCGTTAGAGAGAATAGTCATTTGTTGAATCTAATACTTGGTATTTGGTTTATAAGAATGAATGAGACACAGATGTTGTCTTTATGATGCTTTACAGTATGTTACAGCTGTTTATGTGAGGAAACCATTGTTCATTCTAACACTCTGGTGCCACAGAGAACATAATGGAAAAGATTATCTCTGTGGGTCATAGCTGAATTAACATTATTTTCTCAAATCTTTTGACATGTTTCAGTGTGTTCAGTAACACCATATCCACGGTGAAGTCATTTCGCTTTGCTGAAGTTACAGCGAAAATTAATTAGGATGTTATGATTTGAAATTGTGCTCCCTGCCGGGCTTTTGTCAATCTCGTCCACGCCTGGTGATTCAACCGCTTAATGCTTTCTACCCAGATTGTCTTATTTTAATTCACCAGATACAACAGGAAATCCCATGCGGTTGTCTAAATGAACCGTTAAAATGTTTTCATTTAAAATGCAGGGAGGAAAATTTTGTTTTTTCATATCTAATGGTGGTGACATGTTATAATTATTAAGTGTAGATATTGTGATAATGTTCTAATAGTTTAAGTGTCTTTGTTCTTTGTTTCAAAATATCCCCATACTATGAAGTGTGGGCCAGTGTTGGTGCCCTGTTTAGAAATTGTTTAGAAAAGGCACTTGGCAGGGGATTGGATGATAAAACAGTGATGGTTTATCAACGTCTGCTAATGTCAAAGCTAAGCTGCACTTGTAGATGTTGCAAGCGCTATGCTGCGCTCCATAGGAAATGAATGGAATTCCTGTAAATAGGTTCGTAACTACTGTACGCATCCAGTATGTAAGGAGCGTAACCCTTAAATATCATCTTAAGGGAGTCAGACCCCATCACACGCATTAGAAGAGCTGAGATTGTCTACCCTTGAATATGTATTTCTAGAGAAGTTGGCAATCTTTGTTTATGCGTAACCTGTGTTTTACACCAGCCACCTGGAGGCCATGAACATTACTGCATCTTAAGCAGCACATCATCCACGCTCAGCATTCAGCGTTTATGGTTGCTTGGAGTTAACCACAGCCTTGAGTGGACACACATTTTAAACTTTGTCTCGCGTATTCTTTGTTTTTAAATGTATCTGGTGTATTCTGTGTTTTGTTTTCAACTGTGCCTGTTGTATTCTTTGTTATGTTTTCAGATGTATCTGGTGGATTGTTGGGTTGTTTTGCTTAAAGTGCAGTAATGCAATCTCAGTGATAATGTTTATATAATGCATCAACATTTACTGTTGTTAAATTACCTAACCTACACAGCACCTACAGAAAAACATTAAACTCGACCCTACTCGACCCTAACATATAAATGCATTGTCTGTGTGGGGGTACCTGGGCAAAAAACGAAAACGTTCCAGACCCCTTGCTCTGAAGGCCTTTGAAGAAACGTGCGTTTACTGTAGCACTTCGTTCACACAGATAGCTCTCTCGGTGCTCCAGTTCCTCAAGCGTTTAATCTGCTCCTCTAAACTTTGCTTGAATTTTCATTTCTTTTTTATCTTATTTCTTTACCTCGGCTCACAGGCAACTTCTTGTGTTTCATATGAAGCATTCATACTGCCTTAGCCGAAGGCTCGTGTACTACACATGCATGTGCAGTGCACGAACCCAGATACATTAAAGTCTGCTTTGTAAACACAGCATTCGCTTTTAGTTTTTGAATAATCACATTACAGTGGCATCCTCCGACAGGCAGGGAGGGAGGAACAAAGTGGGAGAAGTTGTCTTCTCTCCCTCTCCCTCCCCACAGTTAATTAAGAACCTGATGGCTGGCGGTGTTGAGCCTGAGACAGTGGGGATGAAAATGTGATTCCTCGGCAGCTGGAGGCCTGCGATGAAAGACAAGAGGACTGCTACGAGGTGGCGAGTCCCTCAATTATACTGCCGTGTGAAGCATTCAGAGGCGCATCTCCGCTCCAAACAAATCAATCACGCAAATTGTTGTTTGATTTCTCCTTTTCATCTCCATCTGTAAATGAATGCTCTAGGGTCCTCTGGTGTATGCCCCCACCCAAACACCCCCCCAACACCCTTCATATCTAGGTAGGTAATTCAAATCACAACACAAGTTTTCTTCTTCTCTCATTTTCCAGCGATGGCTTGTGATGAAGGTCACAATATACAGTCATTCTGTGCTGTTGTACACACACCGCAGGATGCATGGTCCACTTCACTATAAGCAGGTGTAATGGCTTTAGACCTGGGACCATTCCTGGCTAGCTCGTTGGGATCCTGACAGCTGACACCTGTATCGTGGCTGCTTATCTATATATACTGTGTGTCTGTCTATTAATCCGCCTATGATGTCGGTGTTTGAGCAGCCAGTCTGATCTTTCCTGTTAGCTGCTGAGTCTGGTTGAATTGGCTTTGCTTTATTTGACTTTATTTATTTTCTTTCCCGGGAGGAGGAACAGGTTATGTGGCCGGTTTGAGATTTGTGATTATGGGCTGTATATATGCAGTAAATAGAAATGGACTTGACTTTTCTCATGCCTACAGGTGCACACATTCATACATTACTGACTCACGCTACAGCTATGTGTGGTCCCCACATTTAGTCCATCCTGTGAGCCGAGTCGTGACATCGGGCTCCCAGGCAGGGTGTCTTTAGTCCGAGACTGGGATTATCTGCGTCACCTATCTGGTGGCTCTGAAGCTTGTTGTGGGGTAATGGTCAATGTAAGTAGGTAAAAGTAGCCATTAAATGCGTCAGGACGTAGCAGAATGTGGTTCTTTATTAATTCATCGCACCTTACAAAAACTATGCAAAATGTACACAATGAGTGTACAGAAAAAAGGCAAATGTTTTATGTGAATGGGTATTGGTTGGTCGAGGATATGCTACAGTTCCTTATTAAAGGTGGGCTAAGAAATTCTATTGCAACACACTTTTGGTCAAATTCAACGGCTATCTTCTCATGGTCTGCATGCTGTGTGCGTGTTGAAAAACAAAAAAACGGCTCTCTATTCCAGGCTTGGCATGTGTGTCCAATGTGGTTGTTAGTAGTTCAGTTAAAGGTATAGTCATCTTTTGCAAACTATTTTTTAAGCTAGCACATGTTTTGTAAAATTAACCAAATATCTCCTCGTATTTTGCTATCTTACCTTTCTCTGTGCGTGTTGAAAACATAATCTGATACACACCCCAAAAATGAATATAACAAAGTGGCTAAAACCGCTCATATCAATAAAGCTGTATTACTACGCTTTGCTTCAGAATATGAGGGATATTGTTA
>JAODOY010022441.1:13460-24424 GCA_025399855.1 Forbesichthys papilliferus
CTCTCCTCTCCTCTCCTCTCCTCTCCTCTCCTCTCCTCTCCTTACTGTAAGCTGCCTGTTCTTGCAACACACCTCTTGACTACTTGCCAGGGGTGGAGTTTATTTTGCTGACTTTAAGGCAATTTGCTAAGTAAATGTCATCTGTTCCATTATACTAACATTACCTCTTTTTTTTTCTTTTCTATTCTGTTCTTTTATTTATTCAAATCAGATATGTGGCTTTAACCTAATGGATAGTTAAGGCTTAGAGCGGCAGCCATTATACATGCTTCCTCTTGTGAGTTACAGCTGTTTCTAAAAGTTTTTTTCTGTAGAAATCCAGTAGGATACTGGGGAACTTTTACCATGGGCAGGGCATGCCGAGTATGCATAATCAGCTGCTCTGCTGTAGTGTCCTTTGGCAAGACACCAACCACTTCCAGCTCCAGTGGTGTTGTAAGCAGCTCTGAAGAGAGTCATGGTGAATTGAGATAGTTAGAGAGCTAGAGAGACAGAGAGAGAGAGAGAGCGAGAGAGCGAGAGAGAGAGAGAGAGAGAGAGCGAGAGAGAGAGAGCGAGAGAGAGAGAGAGAGAGAGAGAGACGGGGTGAGAGAAAAAAGACAAATAAACGGACGGAAAGGTCATTGCTATGCTCCTCATCTTACCGAAGACAGATGGGAGAATTCCCTTCAAAGGAAGAGGCCACCCCTAACCACAAATGAAAAGGCAAAGGTGGCTAGCCCGGCTTTCTGAAGCAGAACCTCCAACTGCAGACAATAATGCATAACACATACAATGAAGTCATGTTTCCAACGCCTTTGGAGAGAACGAAGTAGCAGAGAGACACGTCTAACAATGTGTGTGTTTGTGTGTGTGTGTGTGTGTGTGCGTGTGTGCGTGCGTGTGTGCGTGCGTGTGTGTGTGTGTGTGTGTGTGTGATAGCTCTTAGCTTTTCAGTTTTATAAGTCAGCTGTGAGGTCAGGCAAAAAGGTTTAATCTAAGTGTAAACTCTTTAAAAGCTTTGTTCTACCAACCTAAAATATATTTCATATTTTGTTATTAATGAGTATTACTCCAAACTTAAAACAAATTTTTGAATAATAAAAATAATTATCATGGGCTTTTTTAACTAACTTTTATTATAAATGTAATACATTATTGTTCAAGCAAAAGCATAAAATGTATAATTACTTTTTTTCAGAATATTAAAATAAATGCAAAATACATCTGTATTTTCATGAATGTGTTTGTTTGTTTTTCATCTGAAGTTGGCTGGCAAGTACGGCAGTTTCATTGTATATACTGTACTAAATCCTATTAACCTATTTATACAACAATAACAGAATAGCTCAACTCTTGCTTTATGCTGTGCCTTTGTTGTACTGTATAAACATACAATCTTAAACTGGAATGAAACAATAAAAAGAGAAGCCGCTATCAAGAATGCTTTCCCACAGAAAGGTCAGTGTGTGTGTGTGTGATTGGTTGTGTGTGTGTGTGTGCGTGTGCTTGGCTGTGTGTGTGTGTGTGTGTGTGTGTGCTTGTGTGTATACATTTCCTCCTGCACATGTGGCCCCGCCTGAGTTCCAGTAGCAATCAGACCTGAATTCCAAATGTCTTCTCTCACTCTCTCTCTCTCCTACACACCCTTTCCTGCTCTCTCTACCCTGTGACCTGTTCAGACCGAGACCTGTTGGAAATTCAATTGAAGAGTGCTATGCTGTGAATTCTCTCTCCTCCACACCATTACAGGTTAAAAAGTTCAACCTTACCCATCCTGCCTTACCCTAACCTGTCTCCACACACACACGCACGCACGCACGCACGCACGCAGGCACGCACGCACGCACGCACACACACACACAGGAAGCAGTTATTTGCTGACAACAGAGAGATATTTCCAACATTGTGTTTCAGTCCAGAAAGAGTGGCTGAATTGACCGACACACAGATGAAGGATTATGTGAAAGCAGTAAATCAACCACAGAGATATATGACTTCTAATGGTTTCGGGGGATTAATGTGTGTAGTCTTGGCCCAGTCATTTATTATTCATTTTCATAAGGCACACAATAATAGCTTACACACTGTGGACACAGAGCTACCATTTTGCCAAAGTGAACAAAAGAATGGAATTTTAAATGAGGGAAGACTGCAAATATTGTTCCTGATATAGAGACATGTTGGTGTTTTCCAAGCCTGCCAATACAAAACTGGATGTATATTCCCTGAAAAACACATGTTCTCTCCATGCCATGCAGCAAGGATGTTGAAAAAGTATTCTCACTGCTTCTCTCTCTCTCTCTCTCTCTCTCTCTCTCTATCTCTCTCTATCTATCTATACCCTATGAGGTCAGAGGAAATGTACAGTACAATCTAATATCAATATAGTCTCTATATTAATTTAATGATGCAAACACTCCCCCCCCCCCCAAAACCCGCAGGTTTTACCTGACATTGAGAAAGAGAGAGAGAAAAAAATAATGATATAATATTCATCTATATACAGTATGAAATCTGATTGCACTGTGTGACCATATGGATTGATAGATTTGCTACATTATAAACAATATAAGTCACACTTTACTGTAGAGGGCACTATCAACACATCCTGGTATCATTGAATATGATTTACTAGTTCTGTTTTGATTATTGATGATATATTGGTGATTTTGCCCTTTTTTTATTATATTTTGGATGCCAAATGTCAAAGATCATGGGACTGCCCCAATATCAGTAACTGTATGTGCTGTTTGCTTTATATTTCTCTCTCTCTCTGTGTGTGTGTGTGTGTGTGTGTGTGTGTGTGTGTGTGTGGATGGAGGCGTATGTGGTTTGCAGGCATGGGTTGATACATATTACAGTTTTGCTGTAGAAAAAGCGTGTACATGTGTCCTTGCAAAGGTTGCAGGATTTCCATTGTGTGTATCTGTAACATGCGCGTGTGTGTTTTCCTAACGTGTGTGTGTGTTTTCAGGTTAAGAAAGTCTAACCTGACAAGACCAGATATCTGTGTCTCTTAAGCAACATTTAAGACACATCCATCTGGTGAGCCGTCCATTGAAATGGAGGGCAGGCACTTTTAAAAAAATACTTGGTACGTGATTTGACAAACCTGTGAACCAGCAGTCTGTTGTTATCCCATCTTGCAGTAGAAAAGTCGGGAGAAGAGTGAAAACACATTGATTTAAAAAAAAACTGATGCTATATTGTATCACATAGGCGCTTTTGACTCGTGTTGTTACCAAGTTGCCTATGTCACACATAAACCACGGCCATTATGACACTGATTGGCAACACACTAGGTTTAGGCTTAGGCCTATCACCTATAATTTAGGTTGCGTGCCGTATTCAATTAATGGTGTTGGGCTAAAGACTGTGATGCAGTCTACAAATTCAGACCTGAAAAGTGCAGTCTTTGTTGTCACAACATGACGACGAAAGTAAATAAATTAATGCCACCCCCCTCCCCAACCTGTGATTTCAAATTGAACTAGGGATGCCCTGGCCAGAACTAAGAGGGTTGCGCCATCCCGGGCCTCAGCATAATTCGAACACTGCCAGTGGCTAAACCCTTGACTCTTATGGCCATGAAAATTATAGGCATGAAGGCTTACAATAAAATAATCCAAAACACACACCCTCTCAAACTGTATTGCTACATCTGGACAGTTTGTCTTTAAAAGACACAAACTCTGTTAAACAAACTCCTTTCATGTTTGTGATGTTGTAAATGTCTTGTTAATAAAAAAATTGCATTTTGGACTCTCACAATGAGGACTTCTAGAATTGTTGTCATTATTAAGGCATCTTAAGAGTTTGTGCACTTAGTTAGCAACATAGTGTTTTTTGTACATATTTTTTTCCATTTTAGAGCCATTTCCACATTGCATTGTGTGTCGAAGTCTTTGATCTCCTCTGGAATTAATCCAAAGGCTCTATGTCAATCTCAACTATTATTCGTAACGACAATGTTAGGATGAATAAAGCAGCCCAAGACATTTCCATCCATGCGGGTTGTTTAACATAACAAAAGGATGTTTTTCCTGTTTCCTATTTGCTCTGGGGAAAGGCCTGATTTTATTCCTGCAGTAGTTCTGACTGCTATCACCTTTTCTTTTTATCGCCCGGTTTTCTTAAACCCTTCTAAGCTCAAATCCGCCTCTTACCTTCCCTCACATTTCATTCTCTCCTTCTTTTATCTCTCTCTCCCACTGAGGACTTGGCCCTGACATTAAGTGTTTGTAAATTCATTCATACATTTATTTTATTGTATATTTTGTTTATGAGCATTAGTGCTGCAGGTGTGTTTGTGTTGGATTTAAACTGATTTTATGTGTGTGTGTGTGTGTGTGTGTGTGTGTGTGTATGACCGCTCAGAGGTCAAGCTATATATTTGAAAACGGTTATGGGTTTGCAATTAATGAATTTACATACGGTAATAGGGAATGTTTGGCAAGCACATTGCTGCTCCCAGATGAAATTGACTGCATTCGGAGACGAATGGGTTGGAACCCATATGACCCCAGAAGAAATCAGACTGATCACAGGAAGACAGGGAGAGGAAGAGAGAATAAGAGAGAGAGAGAGAGAGAGAGAGAGAGAGAGCGCTCCATTGACCGGAACGATCTCCCTCTTAATTTCACAGACACTCATTTACAGGCGTTTTCATAAGAGCGGAAGATTAAATTGCTTCATGCATTGATAATATCTTACATTTTCTATTGGGGAGGAGGGTAACGGAGAAAGGGAAAATAAGTGGAGAGACTGACCAAGCTCTGGACAATCTGCCTCTTCATTTCACAGACACTCATTTACAGGGCTTCTCCTAGCAGCAAGCGAGAGAGAGAGAGATTAAATTGCTTCATGCCTTGAAAATCTCATATTTTCAGTGAAAGAACAGGAAGGGAGATAGAGGGCATGATCTCGCTGGTCTTCTGCTCTCCTATGCCACTCTTCCCACAGCCCAGTTCTAAGATGCCCAATTCAGCCTTCGCCATTTCATCAAAATGGCAAAAACAGTGATGTCATTTTCATGTAAATACACAACCATTTTGGTGCTATAGTGTTTTATCGTGGATTGAGGTTATACACTGATCCAATGTATTTCCCTGTTCGTTGAGTTTGCAAATAGTTTGCAACTGGTTGCTTTTATGGTGTAGTGTCTACTGTACAGAAGGAGCACCATTCACATGAAAGAAATATGTCAGAGGTTGGTCAACAAGAGTACAAAAGGCAGTGTATATGTCTGGCTGTAATTGTTTGGGGTCAAATTGGTCAATGAATGCTTGCTTACTGTAGGTAAGACACCAGTGCTCTACAGGCCTTTAGTTAAATTATCGACTCTGTACAGTAGCTTGCTCACACTCTACAGTATAGAGCCTTGTCGCAGACATTCACCGTGAATGAAACCCTCATTGGCCAAAAGCATTGGAACGAGAACACTGTCTCTGACCTAATTTAACATATATTCTTTCTCATACTTACAGTAATTAAATATTTCATTCAAGGTATATTTCAATAATCCAAAATATAAATATAATATACAGCATCTACTAAGTATTTCTAATAAGGTATAATGTTAATAATGGTGGTTTTGTCATATTAGACAAACCTTCTATTATACATGACATTTATTAATGCTTTATCAGCAGCACATTCAACCACAACTTTACTAAAGATAATTTGTCAGTGACACGTAATTAAAAGTCAATTCATTTTTCACATTTAAATAATATATAAATATAATTCCAGTTTAAAGACCATCAGCATTCAAGAGTGACCAAGAGGCAGGCGGTTGTTAAATGAAATGGTGCATGGTGTTTGTGAACTGCATTTGCCCTTTTATGTTGTACACAGTTAGTTTTACAACTTTTATTTTTACACGAATACTAAATTCACCCAACAAAGTACAGTATAACACACAGTAAAACATGCCTGTTGCTGCCTTTGTGATTCTCATTTTCCCTTGGATTAAGGTTGTATTTGTTAGAGAGAGAGAGGCAGAGAGAACCTCTCAATAAAGAGAGGTAAATTATGTTTCTACTTATATTCATACCAGTAGGAATAACTGACCCCCACCCCCCCATCAAAGTCTAACACATAATAGGTGTCTGGAACTGTCGTGTTGATTCTTTGCTTGTTATACACACATAATTAGTTTTCAAGTAGCTCTCTCTCTCAATGTAGCATCAATTACTGCCTCTCTTCTCCACCCTCCTAAGAGACAGGTGAGTTTAGCTAGCGTGTCGTTTCTGATGTGACAGTCTGTTAATTGAGCTATTAGCTGGAGGTGTGCGCGAGAGCGCGCGCGTTAAGACCTGTGCGAAGCCTTCACATGTGTGCCTGCTAGGCCTGTGTGTGTGTGTGTTTTGTCATCCGAATGTTGAATGAGGTTCACGGCGTCTGTGTGTGTGTGTGTTTGTGTGTGTGTGTGTGTGTGTGTGTGTGTGTTTGGGATGGGGGGTTGGCGGCGCGGAGGGCTTCACGGGTGCTTTGTCATCCCCATCATCACGCCCACTGTAGGTAGGCGAGAAGATATGGAAAGTTTTGTTTTCACAGCGCATCTATTTCTGTGTCTAATGAGTCTGAAAGGAAACGGCTCTGTCAGATCAAGTTGAAGCAAGAATTATTCATGTTTTATATTACAGTGGCAAATAAATACTGTTGAAGAAGCACTAAACATCAGTAGCGACAGTATAAGGACAAAGTGACACTTTTACATTTAACTCTACCACTTTCATTGAGATATGATGTTCTCAGTAAACTGGTCTGTCTCGCTCTGTTTTTGTCTTACTCTTTCTGTGTATTTGGCCATCCCTTCTCTCTCTCTCCATCCCTCTTATAGTACACGCACACACACACACACACAGTACACAACATTCTCCAATTGCTTGGCAAGCTTGCAGATGGAGAAAGGCCTTGGAATATTCATGGTAATTTTGATCATGTAACCCTGGCTGCCTGACTTTTGCCTCGTCTAAAGTAAAGTAAAAGTGAAATAAAATACATTGTTTAATTTTCTAGCGACCCCAGTGTCAAATCGTCTTTTTTCTTTGCTTTGCTCTAGCTTTAAACTGTAGATAGTTCTTGCCTACACAAATTCTCAAGGCATTTTTCTGCTTTTGAAATTTGGTTATTTATATATACTGGAGTGAAAATCTGAATGATCTATAAAGGGTAACCATCTTTATTCTCTGCGTATGTAAACATTTCTTCATTTGAAAGATGTCATTAATACCCATGCAGGCGGGAAACAAACAAAAATCCAGCCCATGTGACATGAAACTCAACTGTGCACAAAAGTGCATGTGACTGTAGGGGAAGAAAGAAGATGTGAGCCTAATGAGCTGAACAGAAGAAATCAAGCCACTCGGCTGTGGGAGGGGCTTATGCTCTCTGAGTTGGCATTCCAGACATCCAGTACACTGCACGCAGGCATCCACAGCCAACACTGTAAATGGTTTAATCCAGCTATCCATGCACCCATCCATCCACATATGAAGTTCTGCAAACCCAGGGACAAGGTTAATGCTCTTTAGAATCTGCCAAAGATTGTCACATCTAAGGTCTCTGCAGTGGCCAGGACTATCGACAGGCCTGCATATGCTTCTGCTATGCCAGTGTGAGTGAGTCTGTATGCAGGGTGTGACCGGGGTTGATCGAAATCTCCCTGCTGGCAAGCCCTCGTATTGATTCTGTCCAGATCTGTGGCCGTGCGAAGGCCACAGACACATTCACAGTGCTTATACACACATGCGCACACATGCGCACGCACACGCACACGCACACGCACACACACACACACACACACACACACACACACACACACACAAGGACAGACATGCTAACAAAAAGACAATATGTTATTAAATACCAGAGCAAAGTGTTCTATTTGGGTATCTGTTGTCTGAATAATTATGAAAATTTGAGACATAAAAGGGGGAAAACAACTCTTATAGTCTTGCCGAAAAAATAAAATAAACTAATAATTACATAAAAAAAGCACTATTTGCTCTTTATAGATTTCATGGACACATGATTATGGCTGCCAAAGCAGTCCTTAGATCCAATGTCAATTAAATAAATATCTATTTTCAAGATTTGTATATATAAGAATATACTCAATGTTTAGAGGTATTTTTCAAAATACAATTACAAAAGAGAAATATGAACATGAGACATAAGGAAAATGCACAATCCAGGTTTTTAGGTGTGTGAGAAAATGTATAGACACAGATACAGAGAGTGTGTGTGTATGTGTGTGTGTGTGTGTGTGTGCCTGTTCTTGTCTTTTCGTCTGAGACATGATTTTGTAAAATAATAATTTAGATTAAATTGTTTTTTTTCATTTATTGTAGATTATAGGCTTAATCAAACATGTTTGAGTTTTTATTAATTGTGTATTATTAATTATTAATTGTGTATGTGTCATGTGTGACCGCAAACTAGAGTTTTAATAGCCCAAACTAATCTTCTGCACATTGGACAATTCCTTTCTAACCATCAATTTAACATATATCACAGACGTCCCTCATTTTTGGATTCTAATGGATGCTGGATGATAGGAAATTAATAAAATGGGTGATTCTAGTAACAATAGCCATTCTTTATATAAAGGAGCACAAAGGGTTAGCCAAAGAGCAGGGGGAAAAAATAAGCTATTTGAAGATCATTACAAATTAATCCAGGAATAAGAATTTGTCTAGCCTGTCATTATGTTGCAAGAATTATTCTTGGATAATGTGAAATTGTTGTCGCTGGCAGGATTTTTGGATGGGGCTAAGGATATAGCATGATAAAAATGTAGTAGTTAGCAATTAGATTGTCTATTCCAGAGATTCAAAGTCTTGAGCTCAAAGTCTGTAGGGTGGAAAACACTGTCAAATATATTGTTCATCCCTCCAGCAGGATCTTTAGCTACTGCTGTTTAAAGTTGAAGGAGACAAGTCAGTTTATATGAATGAGATTTTTACAGTGCCTCCTTATGACCATAGCTGATAAACAAACGATATATCTAAAATTCAAGCACAGGGTCACTGGTATATATAACGCATTGTTCCTTGTCATGGTGGCTCATTACTCGTTACAGTACTGCACAATATGTCAGTAGTTACACTGTGTCATTGTTTGGGAGGCTGAGACATTTTATTTTTAAATATCTAAACATTTAGTGAAGTCAAAATATCAGCTATAGCCTGACACACCAGATACCTGTGTTATTAGAGATATTCATCTGGGATAGCCTTGCCAGACCATCCCGATCTTGCGAGCTTCAGATAGACTTTGCCTCGAGAAGGTGTGTCAGGCCAGTAATGCTAGTGTGTGGCAATTTAGCGTCGTACTGTTAGCTACAGGCATGGATTAGGTGTGATGAAGGTAATAAAACAATGGCGGGTCCTAAGTAAACGTAGGTGATGCAATCAGTTTTATTAGAATGTATTAGAAGAGCAAAGGCTTTTCTCAATGGAAAATATGTTTTCACTCTTCTCCAGACTTTTCTACTGCAAGAGTGGATTTAATACAATTCTTTGCTGGTTTACAGGTTCATGGAATCACCTGCCAAGTATTTTTTTTAAAGCACCTGCCCTTTTAAAGCAGTTTCTATGGACGGCTTCCCATGGATGGATGTGTCTAACAGAAACAGATATCTGGCATGTCAGGTTACATCTGAGTAGCCTTTCATTGACGTCTATCCCAAAAAAAAAAAAGAGACTACAGCTCATTCAAAACTCTGCAGCTAGGCTTTTAATAAGAACTAAAAGGAGATAACATATTACTCCAGTATTGGCCAACCTGCACTGGCTACCAGTAGCAGAATTTATTTTAAGAACACTAAGGTCATCTGACAGTGGTTTATTGAAAGTTTCTAGTAAGAGCAATACGAAAATTGTGATGCAGCATTTACTATTCTCTTGCTACCTATAGCTATCAAGGAATCTGGCAGTAAAAAAAAAATGTTAAGGCTCATCTATTCAAATGAGCTTTTAGCTAGCTTGTAACAACTCTGCACTGCTAAACTGCTACAGAAAATGTTGCACATGCAACGCATCTGTTAGCTTAATCTGCTGTTATCTTATTTTATTTTAGTTATCTTATTTCAGTATGTTCTGTAGTTGATTGGTGAAGAATATACATGCAGGTTCTGTATATCTGAGGTTATACAGCACCCTTGTATGCGTACGAGCGGCTCTTCGTAATTTCTACACTGGTTAGTGGGTACAAAGGGGATTTAACCACCCATGGTGCTGACATTCTGACATAGAATTTTTATTAATTGTTGTTTTTCTGCATTTCTGTATTTGTTTATGGGGAGCACGATTGTGCATGTATTCCCTCTCTGGAAAGCACTTTGTGTGAAAAGTGCTATACAAATAAAGATAATTATTATTATACGTTTTTTTTTTTAAAGAGCAGGTGCTTTAAAAAAAAATACTTGGCTGGCAGGTGACTGAATGAACCTGTGAACCAACTAAGCCTTTTGTCACCATTGTCATTTTCTAGTTGTTTTTAAGTCTCCTTCATCACACCTGAACTACGCCCGTAGCTAACTACAATGCTGATTGGCCACACACTAGGTTTACTGGCCAGAAACACAATGATTTCCAAGCTCTCCAGACTGATTCTCGTGGAGTAGTCAAACTGAAGCCTGCAATATCAGGATGGACATGCAAGGCATTTATACTGCGCTGCTGTCAGGTCTGCGTCCCACGCACAACCACGGGAGCGCGCGCCATCACCGACAATGACTGTTCGCCGTTCTAGTGACTCTCTCTCCCCGGACCCGCCTTCCACGTCATCGACATTCCACAATTAACCTAGATCACGTTCACCTGTTTACTAACACCTGTGCACAGTATTTTAGACGATCACACTTCCCACTCTTTGTGAAGTATTGTTTACACATTGCCGAACCGTTGTTAACTTAGTTTCTGAACGCCAGTATAGCCTTTTCACGTTTTTGACCAGTATTCCGTCTACGTTTA
>JAODOY010022452.1:0-24422 GCA_025399855.1 Forbesichthys papilliferus
ATTCTGAGGGAGCACCCTATGGCATCGACTGGATTTCTATATTATCAATAATGTAGTTATCCGATTAATCGGAAAAAAGGAGAAAAAAAATCGATAGATAAATTGATTAATTGTAATAATAATCAATAGATTAGATTAATCGTCCAAAAAAAGAATCGTTTGGTACAGCACTAGTTCCTACCCTCACCTATGGCCATGAAGGTTGGGTCATGACCGAAAGAACTAGATCACAGGTACAAGCGGCCGAAATGGGTTTTCCTAGGAGGGTGGCTGGCTTCTCCCTTAGAGATAGGGTGAGAAGCTCGGCTATCCGTGAGGAACTCGGAGTGGAGCCGCTGCTCCTTCGCGTCGAAAGGAGCCAGTTGAGGTGGTACGGGCATCTGGTAAGGATGCCTCCTGGGCGCCTCCCTAGGGAAGTGTTCCAGGCATGTTCAGCTAGGAGGAGGCCTCAGGGAAGACCCAGGACTAGGTGGAGAGATTATATCTCCACACTGGCCTGGGAACGCCTTAGGATCCCCCAATCAGAGCTTGCTAATGTGGCTCAGGAAAGGGAGGTTTGGGGTCCCCTGTTGGAGCTGCTGCACCTCCGACCTGACTCCGGATAAGTGGGTAAAGATGGATGGATGGATTAACATAGATCTTTAGCCTTTGAAAGTCAAAGAGTTTGACAATTGACTTAGAGTTTAAAAATCCCGAAGCCACCTTCAGAAAAATCAAATGTTTCTGTTGCTCAGCCTTTCTATGTAACTAGCCATGGTAAATTTTCCAGTGTTTGAGTATTGCTTTAGTGATTGTAGCAGTACTACAATATCAGCACTCATCGACCAGCATTGTCGTTGCAGTCTCTGAGTTGGTGCAGAACTTGCAGCTGAGCACAGACAGAGACCAGACAGATGTGGTAGGAGACCTCTCTGTCTGTCTGGATGGCATGACTGTTGATCCTGAGATGTTCGCCACCGCTGAGGCCAATCACAGTGAGTTAGCTCTCACCGTATAGCTGCAGATATAAAACTAACATCTAGTCCTAACAGTAAAAGAGGAGGAAGCACCTCATAAACAGTATATCTCTCTAAGATAGTAAAGCTAGTAGTTGAAGTGTGAGCTGACTAATCACAGACAGGGTTTAGGAGATAAATATTTCTTATGTATTAAAATTGTATTGATGTATACTTTTTTTTGTGTGATTCAGGTTTAATTGTTTGAAATTCTACATTATGTATATAATACTATGAACTTTGTTTGGCTCAAAGAGTTATAAAACCTTTGATCTAAGCTGTATTAACCTTTCAATGGTTAGAATATTTTAAGTTACTATACACATATTAGAAATTACTCAAAGAAAATGGGTAGGTTTAATACATTTGAAAACCGGGAGCTTAATTAAAACCGTCAATACATAAGAAAATGCACCAACATAAATAACAGAGGTACAGTACAGTTGCAGACAATATACATTGTACATCACGTAAATAAATATTGAGCGTGTAACTAAAATTAAATTTCACTTAAAGTCTTATTTTTTTTGTGTTTGCTTGCTTCTCAGGTACCTCAAATGGGGACTCACAGCAGAACGAGGATGAAAGTATCAGGTACTATCAATCACATTCATTAGAGTCACATCATTGGTTGCCCTGATGCCGAGACCTCAGAACCGTTATGATGAACGAGCCATAGAAGGAGGTTCTAAGAATATAGCTAGGAGCAGGAGTCATTCAGCCTTGGAGGTTGTTCCTAGTTTGTCTAGCATTGACAGCCTTCGCTTGCGTGAAGTCTGGGACACAGAGCTGGCTAACTGTGTCAAGATCCGCCTACTTGACAGGAGAGGCATTATGATAACTCAAATGACTCAGATGGATGTTAAACTTATACCGAGGAAATCTGTCTGTTTGCAGGTCTTGTAAATCATGCAGGTATTGTGAGTGACAGTGCTAGCAGCCAATGGAAATGTATTACCATACCTCCTGATAGCGTCGAGCTTACGGGGGTCTGTGTATCAGATGTTCAGCACAGAGTTGCTAATGGACACAGGAGGCTGACAATATCTCCTTGTTGACCCAGCCCCACCCCCAGCCCACTCAGGCCGAGCCGAGACAGCTCCCCGGCGGTGGACGGTGTGGAGTACCGCTCGTCCCCTGGCGTTCGCAGGGCGCTCAACGGCACAGAGTCGCCGCCGCTGTCCTCCCAGGGCGGACGGCCCCTGCGACCCCCTCGGCCCTCCAGGCCCCCTCCCCCGACCCCGCGGAGACCCGCCTCCTCACCAGGTGACGGACGTGTTTTGAATGGTTGCGTCACATGTGTGCTGTATGTGCCGTGGGTTATATGCAAATTGACCGCCACTGAACCTGCTGTTCCACTTGTATGGGCACTGTTCACAGAGGTGTCTTGGTTAACTTTTTCCTATTAGGGTCCATGTATACACAGCCACTGTATGCTGGTGAACTGGTACTAGTGGTGAATTTACTGCCTAAATGAAACTACAGTTCAAGCTAAAATCAAAACCGTATTGCTCCGCGGACCCCGTGGCAGTTTCTCACACATTGAAATACATTGTGAAGCAAAGTGTAGTGCTACGGCTTTGTTGATATGAGCGGTGTTCGCCACTTTGTTTATATTCCTATTTACGGAGCCAGGGCTTTGTAGAAGTATCAGATGATTTTTTCAACACACAGAGAAAAAGTTAAGATAGCGAAATGCAGGGAGATATTAGGCGAATTTGACACAGTGTATTAGGCTACATTTACCGGAAGCTTGCAATAGCTGACTTTACCTTTATTGTTAGGGCTGCTCGATTATGGATGAAATACTAATCACAATTATTTTTGGTCAATATTAAACTCACTATTTATTTTTCATTGACTTTGGAAAGATTTTGCAGATAAAATTTACAAGTGAAACAAATCAACAGTGAAAACAGTTAATTTTCCCTTAATACATTTGAACGTGCGCATGTCATTCAGTTCACACGACAAAATCCGTTTAATATGAGTTTAATTGTTTTCTTTTCGATTATGTTGTGTTTGTGATTGTTTAGAGCAAAAATTTAAATCACAGTTAACATTCAATTAGTAGCCCTAGTTAATGTTACGAGCTACACCTGTGTTTTTCCTTGTACTTTGGCACCTCAGTGTGTTAAGGTGCTCTTTTAAAAAGGACTGTAAAGGCCAGGCAGGCGATTAAGATGGCTGAAGACATGAAGTCTTTGATGTGTCACTAATCAGACAGTATAAAGCCAACTTAACGGTGTGTGCTGTGAGACATTGTGAAGGTCAGGAGACTTAATGTCGTCGTGACCAGCATGCGTTTCAAACTCTGCACACAGCGTTATCCAACGGCTGTGCCTCAGCCGAGGGCAGCGACGGCCCCTCTCCCTGCATCACCCCGGTGCCGACGGTGGCTGCAGGAGCCGACAAGACCCCAGAATCCAGCCCCTCCGCGACCCCAGACAGCAGCCAGGACTCTAGCCCTGCTGCCGGACTACCAGCCCCCACGGTTGCCCCAGCTGTGACACCCCGAGTCCCCGCCATCGCCACGGGACCACTGCCTCCAGGGTGGGTATCTGGCTTCCACCATTATACCATCCCTAATCAATCACTGAGCACCCCTGTTGTGACACCTGCTTATTTAAGTTAGTGTTGCCTTCCTGTCAGCTTGAACCAGGCGGGTTATTCTCCTCCGACCTCTCTCATTTACTAGTTATTTAATTGCTATTATTTATTACACATTAATTTGCGTTTCGCACACCATTCTCTGCATATTCTACTGCACTTGAAAATCCCAGGCCTTCAGATACACATTGAGAACTCATCATACTGAACTTTGATTGGTTTATTGATTGATTAATGATTGGTTTCTTCAAAATCCCAATTAACAAGCAGGTGTGCACCTTTATCTAGAGTAGCCACTGTGTGAACATTACAGTGGTAACATCCAACACTGTCTAGTGAGGAGGATCATTTCTACACATACTAAATAGCGCTGCACTGTCACACACACACACACACACACTCTATAAACACTATTGATAATTATCTACTTGCCTACAAGCTGTCGCTACATGCCTCATTCCTTGTCGTATTCACGCCCGCTTAGAACGCCATTCTATCATCATTTACTCATGTACAATCATGATGTGGTGCGCGTGCACAGGTGGGAACAGCGGGTGGACCTGAACGGCAGGCTGTATTTTGTGGACCACGTGGAGAAGAAGACTACGTGGGAGCGTCCAGAGCCCATGCCCCCTGGGTAAGCGCTTCCTATCGCTGCTCTGCGCCGCTCGTAATACCCGTAGGGGAAAAAGCTCCCAAAAAACAAACGCACCCGTTGGTCTCCTCTCCAGCTGGGAGCGGCGCGTGGACCAGATGGGCCGCGTCTACTTCGTGGACCACATCACGCGTACCACCTCATGGCAACGCCCCACCAGGGAGACGGTGCGTAACTACGAGCAGTGGCAGCACCAGCGGAGCCAGCTGCAGGGAGCCATGCAGCAGTTCAACCAGAGGTTCATCTTCGGGGTGGGTGGATGCCGTGTGTCTTTTGTGTTCATTTGCAGTAGCTACATTATCAAGGGAACCATTAGCATCTTGTGTAGGGTTAGCCAATGTCTGCTATTGGCCATAACCTGACATGCCAGAGGTATCCATCTGGAGAGACGTACATTGAAACTGTTTGTGAATGGCTGTGCTTTCAAAAAAATACTTGGCAGTTGATTGGATGAACCATCTGGCCGTTTTCCCTGTCGGCACCCCTAAGCCACGCCCACATAGGTATAAACACAACGCTGATAGAAGTTCAGTTGCTACTCGGACACATTCAAAATGGTTATAGGCTTTCCAGACTGATTCTCACAGCGAAATTAAACTGAAGCTCACGATGGTCTAGGATGGTCTAATCGGACCATGTCTACAGTAAAACATTGTGATGGACGATGCCATTGTCAGGCGGGGGTGGGACGCAAGTCATCTTCTTCCTTAGCCTAATTTATTAAACTTTAAACTAAAAAAGTAGATTGTATTATAAATGATTGACTATCAAATTTAAGTAGTAATTAATAAATAATAGACAGGCAGTACTTTGTTGTTCTTGTTGAATGATGTAATTTGCATCGGTTTTCCTCCTGATACAGTTGCAAGACCAAGTCACAGCCACCCAGAATAAGGAGTTTGACCCTCTGGGGCCTCTCCCACATGGATGGGGTATGATATTGTCTGTGTAGTCCAGCGGATTTACATGTGAAGTTTGTACGGAAACAATTAGTTGATAAGAAGCAAGTCTTAATGGTAACATATTGGTAGAAAGTCTAGAACTTAGTTATGAAGATGGTGGTGCATTGCATGGTAAACCATATGGTGCATATTCCAGGAGGATGGTGTACACACTTAGCATGCATGTGTGTTTTTCAGAGAAGAGAACAGACAGCAACGGCAGGGTGTATTTTGTACACCACCCTACACGAACGACGCAGTGGGAGGACCCACGAACCCAAGGGTCAGTGTGAAAGATGAATCACTAGCACCAGATTAATCACTAGCACCAGATTTATCACTAGCACCAGATTAACCACCAGATTAATAACCAGATTTATCACTAGCACCAGATTAATCACCAGATAAATCACTATCGGATGAATAATTATTGACCAATATGACACAATGACTGTAATCATTTGGAAGCAGTAGTCAGCGCTAGTAACATTTACTATCCCTTGTTAAAGGTCATGTGATACTTGCATGTGGTGTGTAACACGTGATCTCTCTCTTCCTCTCTTGATCAGGCTGTTGAATGATAAACCTTTGCCAGAGGGTTGGGAGATGAGGTTCACAGTGGATGGTATTCCCTACTTTGTAGATCACAACAGGAGAGCCACCACCTACATAGACCCCCGCAGTGGAAAGTCTTCTCTGTAGGTTGATAAAGCCTAGGTTGCAGCATTCACACCAGCTCTTGTTATTAGCATGTACAAATGTAACATAGGAATGTAATGTGATATTGAGAGCGCTTTCACTGATAACTTGTTAAAGGCACACAGGTGTTTTGCAGCTAGTCGTGTTGATTAGACGTCAGGTTACAGATGGGTGGATTGGTCCCTCCAACAAAATAAAACTCCAGCTTGGTCCATATACAACTCCACAGTATTGAGAGAAGGTCTAAAAGGTGCTATTAACTCAAGAATCTGTATGGGTGAATAGGGTATTTCAAGATAAATGGAAATGTGCATGTGTCAAATGATGTGCACATCAGAGGTTATTACATTTAACGGCAAACATGGAGACAATTTTTTTAGTTTTTATTGCTGCGAGTTGGTTAACATGACCTCTCCCAACTGTTTTTCTACCTGCAGTAGGCAACTCTCCATAGCTTTTCTTTGGAGGATATGTATTAATTATGTCTCTCTTTGCATTTGCATTCATCCACATTTCTCTGTTTATTTCTCCCTCTTCCTACCAGTGAAAACGGCCCTCAAATCACTTACGTTCGTGATTTCAAAGCCAAAGTGCAATACTTCAGATTCTGGTGCCAGGTACTCCAACTGAAAAATGTCCTCAAAAGAAAAAAAATGATAACACTAGCTAGCATTCAAGCTAATTCTTAAGAGCTGACACTAAAAACCCATTTTATTCTCCTTTCAATTCTCTAGCAACTGGCAATGCCTCAACATATAAAGATCACCGTCACCAGGAAAACCCTGTTTGAAGATTCCTTTCAGCAGGTGAAACTGATGTGTGGAATATAATTATGATAATAATAATCATCACTGATCCAGTGTCACTGTATTTATATTTAACAAACCCGTGCATTTGAAGGTTTATTGTTTCGGAGAAGGAACATTAAACTCCTTAATTATGCCTGTGTATTTCACAACAAGCTTCATTATATGCTTTCTAATATAGTCAGGTATTGGCGTGAGGCTGTGACATTACTGATGGCAGAATTTGCATACAAAAGTGAATGCGGCATTTTGTGAATGCAGCATGTCCGTAATGGGTAACTAACTGCCTGGAGGCTTCTGCTTCTCAACATTATGCAAACATTATGTATTAGCGGTAGATCACTATTCACGGAGGGGGAGGGAACTGGCAGAATAATGCAATAGCTTGTAATGCTTGAAAACACTCTTTAACTAACATACAACTGGACTTGAAAGACAGTCTTACTTGAGTATTGATTATTGATTAGTGCAGTACTAGCTCCCACTATGCAATGCGCCTTGTCTTAAATGCTCATTTCTAAAGATTGCACATGTAATTTGCCAGTCAAGATAATGGATGGAACAAAAGACAAGCCTATACCTAAGATGTGGGTTGGATCTGTACAGCACTTCTGAAATAGTAAAGATAACCTGCAGTATGTTAGAAACGTTTGTAATGTATTTGTTTCCTGGCTTTTTTCTTCTTTTTTTTTTACCGTTTACACATTTGTTTATATTTATATGTGCGTATATCTACATACAGTAATGCTGATTTGGTTAACCCACCGTCCCACAATAACCCTGTTTTTAGATCATGAGCTTTAATGCTCAGGATCTTCGGCGTAGACTGTGGATCATCTTTCCTGGGGAAGAAGGCCTCGACTATGGAGGGGTAGCCAGGCAAGTTATAAGTTAATTTCAAACATCAATAAGTTAAATAATTTATAGCTTCTGGATTCATTTGATCACGATTTAACCGGATTCCCTACATGTTCACGAAAAGAATAGAATTACTGTATATCATACAGACATACACACACTACCGTTCAAAAGTTTGGGGTCACTTAGAAATTTCCTAATTTTTGAAAGAAAAGCACAGTTTTCTTCAATGAAGATAACATTAATTTAATCAGAAATACACTCTAGACATAGTTAATATGGTAAATTACTATTCTAGCTGGAAACAGCTGATTTTTATTGGAATATCTACATAAGTGTACAGAGGCCTATTTCCAGCATACATACATACATGCATGCATGCATGCATGCATGCACATTTCCTGAGCAATACTCCCTCCAATATTTACCTTTATTGAATCTGCTGCTCTCTCCCTCTCCAGAGAGTGGTTTTTCCTGTTGTCCCATGAGGTACTGAACCCTATGTACTGCCTGTTTGAGTATGCTGGGAAAGACAACTACTGTCTGCAGATCAACCCTGCCTCCTACATCAACCCAGACCATCTCAAATACTTCAAGTTCATTGGACGCTTCATTGCCATGGTAGTAGATTCTGTTTTGTCATGTTGATATACAGCGCTGCCGTTCTCAAAGTTGGAATTGACATCTTATATTTGACTATCTTAGAATGATCTTTTTATGTAGTAATTATTTCAGCTGTTGTTGAACGTGCTCTCTAATATTGTGACTTCCTGGGTTTCTGCCAACCAGGCCCTGTTCCACAGCAAGTTCATAGACACTGGCTTCTCCCTTCCCTTCTACAAACGAATGCTCAACAAGCCGTGGGCCCTGAAAGACCTGGAGTCCATAGACCCCGAGTTCTATAACTCTCTCATCTGGATCAAGTACGCACGCCTGTAGAGAGGTTGATTTGATTGGAGGGTGGGAGGAAAGACATCTTACCCTCCTTTTCAAAAGTCTTCTGAGTGCACTTAATGACATGGCTGTAACGTTGCAGCGCTGCCCTTGGTAAAACTTACTGCTTCTCCTCCCGACTGGTGTAATAACAGCCTAGTTAGACAGCGAGGACAAAATACTTCCTGTGTACGCAGTGTACTGTCTTACAGTCTCCCACGACTATAAGAGCTATTTTCACCCGGCTCTTCCTTGAATTGTAAAACAGCTTGCACCACTGACACTTATTAACATTGAGGCTAATTCTAAGCCTAGCGGTTACCATGGTGACAAGGAGGATGTCTTCTATGTAGAATAAAATAGCCCTGTCGATTGCCTACGAAGCACTGCTCTGGTCAGGTGGGCCTACTTGATCTTTGTGACCCCTCTTGTTTGGCCGTGACTCTGCAGAGACAACAACATTGAGGAGTGTGGTCTAGAGATGTTCTTCTCCGTGGACAAGGAGATACTGGGGGAGATCACCACCCACGAGCTGAAGGACAGAGGTGGAGACATCCAGGTCACCGAGGAGAATAAAGAAGAGTACATCAGGTGGGTGCCTCACCGCTGGGGCTTCACGCCGGACCGTCATTTTAGATGTGGTGATATTTGAATCCATGTTTGAATCGTGTTCGCCACTGTCGCCCCCTACAGGCTGGTAGCAGAGTGGCGACTGTCCAGAGGAGTGGAGGAGCAGACCCAGGCGTTCTTCGAAGGTTTCAACGAGGTCCTCCCTCAGCAATACCTGCAGTATTTTGATGCTAAAGAGCTGGAGGTAAGGATGAACCAGCAGTTTGTTTGTTTTTTTTAACAAGTGACTACGTGTAACGGGAGAAGGGATCTACATTGTTGACGCTAAAGGATTAAGAGGTATTTTTTGGGATTAACAACAGACTTAACCTGCGCTGGTCTAGGTAATGCTGTGTGGCATGCAGGAGATTGACCTGACTGACTGGCAGAGAAACGCCATCTACAGACACTATGCACGCAGCAGCAAGCAGATCCTTTGGTTCTGGCAGGTTAGTACAGCTAAATGCATGTCCCACCATGTGCCACTAGAGGGCAGGGTTTATATCAGCCGATAAGTACTCCAGGTTATTTCTCTGAATAGTTCTGTCTTGTTAAATCTGAGATGACACTGGCGGAGCTAGGAGCTATCTTAAATGTTCTCTTCTTAGGGTTGTGAGATGCTTTTAGGACGGCCACAATAGGCTTTCCAGATCTATTCTTTTTTTTTTATTATTCTTTTTTACTTTTTCAAAAGTTAGCACAAGCATTGTGGGCTGATTGTGAGCTATGAGCTATTTGTTTTTAGCTATGGTTGGTCTTGATTATCTGTGTTTGTCAGGTAAAACACACACAAACAGAACAACAGCAGGTATCAGACATGGCTAGGAATTAAATGCTATCCAAATAAAGGCAAGGAGACTATTATTTGTTTAAGAATTGTCTCCTCTTCAAACTAAGTACTGTAACAATACAGAGTAAATGTACAACATATGTAGGAGGTAGACTATAGTTCAATCCAGCTGCACTTCACTACAGTAGTTGCCGTGACACCTCGGCAGTGAATCTCAGCAGTCTGAATATCAACTAGACCACTTCTTAGTGAGTGATTGAGCTGTAATGAATGATCACGATAAATAGGTGGCTAGTTCTGACACGACGACTACTAACTCATAGTCCTAATGCTGTGTTTACACAAATGTAGAACCCACAGCTCGACCTAAATTACTGGAGGTGGTGTAGGCTATTCAACATTAAATAATATAGACCAATTAGCGTACATGTTTGTATTCAATAAAAAGGCATTTTCAATTTCCACTTGAAGTTACACCAGATTAACGAATTTCGGTATTCCTTCTGATTCATCCGGTGGAAAGCATCACTCCAGTGCAGTGGCATGCCGGGGCATATCGACCAGGCTGTAACTACGTCTTATATGAACAAACTAGGCTATAGTTTCACTAGAACAATGTTGCTGTAATTAACAGATTATCCTAAAATATGTTTTGTATATCCATGCCTTGAACATACTGTATAGGCTTATTCACTCAGATGGACCTCACTTCCTTATCCAAGATGCGGTCGTTTCCACCTTCCACTTTTTTACATCAGTTTAATTTACACCAATCTTTATTCTTCCATTAGCCTGGAGTCAGTATTTTTTGCGTCACCCAGGAGAATGTAAAACACTCGTATCATTTAATAGATAGAATTTGTGATAGAGACAGTGGTCATTCACACAATGATTGCACAGTGGGCATAAAGGGATGATGGCCGGTTAGAAAAGCATCCACCTGGGCTACACATAACAAACTACGTTGGCTTTGGAATTAACACAACTGTGAATTGTGCTGATTTGGGGACAAGCGGTATGTGCTCTATAGAGCATTATAGTTTAAAGCTCTCCTAATTGCAATGTAATAATCCTAACACCAAATAGGCTTTTAGCCAGCTGACATCACATGCACTTACTAGATGTGGTGAATGACATGCGTCTTTTGTACAGCTGATTAAGGAGATGGACAATGAGAAACGAATGAGGCTGTTGCAGTTCGTCACCGGCACCTGCCGCCTTCCTGTGGGAGGTTTTGCTGACCTCATGGGTGAGTTCATATTAAAGGTCCCCATCAGGGTTTAGCACCCCACAAGAATCCCCCCGTTTATTCTCTTCTCACTGTTTGGAACACAAATGTTCCATTATTGTGTAGTCAAAGTTGAGAACTGATATGTAGTGTGAGCCGATCAGCATTTGGTTAAACCATAAATATGTGGGGTGTCCCATTAATGAAAAAATGGTGGTGATTGTTTTAAAGACAGCTTTTAAAATAGAATTTAGTTTATGACAGCTGTTCAGTTCAAATAAATACATGTATTTTTATAACATTTTTGCTTACATTACCAGCCATATAAATAATATTATTGCTTCCATTCTTTTAAATGATCCCAGAATGTATTATCCCATAGTTATGGAAGGCAAGATTTAATTTAGTATTTAATTTTGCAGGAAGCAATGGTCCCCAGAAGTTTTGCATTGAGAAGGTGGGCAAGGAAAATTGGCTCCCCAGGAGTCATACATGGTAAGTACCCGGATTCCTTCACTTGGTCAGAGTTTTGGCTCAGCAACATCATGTGGGAATTAAATAAAGCCATATGAGTGCCTAAGTGTACTGAACGACCAGATAATCCCATAATCAATAGACTTGTTTCTTCCTTCTGATGTCATGGGCATATTCCAGGACGATAATGCCAGAATCCATTGAGCTCAAATTGTCAAAGAGTGGTTCAGTGAGCATGAGTAATAATTTGCATGCATGGAATACCACAGATTTGTAATCTTCACATCATTCAAAGTATTTGGAACGTGCAAGAGACAACTTCACAGACTGGTTTAACTCTCCTGTTGTCAATCTGGGAAGGAAATAATTGTTCACAGTGAATGTGTGCTGCAGTAATGCAAAGCTCAAGGCGGTCCAATTAAATAATAGTGTGCAACTTTTGTTTTGACCAGGCAGTGTACGTTTACATGTTGACAATTAGGGACAAATATGTTTTTAATACTTTCAAACTTGGTTAATTGAAGAGATCAAATGGAATATTAATTGGACCTGCAGTATTTCAATACACCTTACCATATACAGGTGTATTCCACAAATGGGTTTTGATGCAGCGACAACACACTCATGTATTGTGTGTCTGTATTCTTAGCTTCAACCGGCTAGACCTTCCTCCCTACAAAAGCTACGAGCAGCTTAAGGAGAAGTTGATGTTCGCCATTGAAGAGACGGAAGGGTTTGGCCAAGAGTGAGAGTTGTACCAGATAACTGTGGAGGACATTGAACGATGTTGATGACAAGTGTTCACATCAGGGAGCCTCACAGGAGGTGTGCGTGTGTGTGTGTGTGTGTGTGAGTGTGTGCGTGGGCGCGCGTGTGTGCGTGGGCGCGTGTACACAGACTTGCAAAAGATTCACCACTCTCACACTGTGTTAGAACCTGGAATTGAAAAGACTGCAAATGGGATACATGGACATTGTTTGCTTACCTTGTAAGCATCTTGGAGCAACAAGCCTAATCCCATCTGCTCCCTTTAATACTGGTGGTAATTGTTGCTCTGGACAGAAGCGACTGCTAAATGACCTAATGTCATTCTTAGGTTTGTTAACCATTATTCATTAACAATTCTTACTAATGTTCATGATCTCTGAGAATGTCTGTCTAATGCGTGTTATTAGGGCTGCAACAATTATTCAGTTATTTATCAAAAGTTTAATATTTTTACCCAGCAGTCTGAAACATGAATTTTTATTTTATAATATGGAACAAAGTACTTTATGTCAAGTTCTAAATATGTATTGTAAATATGACACAATACTTCACTGTAACTATATAGTGGTTATTCAGTGAGTTGTTTCTCCCCAAATCAGTTACTTCACTGTAGCTGTAAACTTGTTTAATTCCAGGATGTAACGCTAATGTCTGAGACCTGTGTGCTTCATGCATACAGTGTGTGTGCAGTGCATAAATGAGTGATCACCTGACTGCATGTTGATGAAAGGCTCTTGTATGATTGTCACTGTTGCAAACCAAAATCGCTGAGAATGTCCTTCACGTTATGCATGGAACCCCAAAATCTTGCCCTCATATTTTCCTACGAAAATATGTCTATTTGTCTATCTTCTCAGTCTCAATTTGTCTCGAACAAAACTATGAGCACTGTTCTCCCAGCAAAGGCCTTTTGATTATATAGACAACAGTCAAAAGCCCTTTAACAACAGGGTTGGGTTTAACCAAAAAAAAAAACCACAATGTTGTCGTTATTGTCCCTGTGCATTAATACCATGTCTTTACTTTCCCTTTGGTGTATTAGTGATTTGCACCCACTTTTGCACAAATTGCATAACAACTTTCTCAGATTTGTCTCTCTCTCTCTCCAATGTCATCTTTATGTAGGGCCATTCAAAACGGGTGTGAAATTTCTGATTAAGACCAAATGATTTTAGCTTTGTATAACTTGAGCTATTTGATGGGGAAAACGAGGTTAAAATAGGGTTTCCACATTCTGTGGGTGACACTCAGATGGTAATAGACAATCTTGGTGCTTAAAAGACATTAGGAAACCTGTGTGTAGTCATGGCTCCCTAAATCACTTATAGATTAGACCCTCATTTATTTATAATTAAATTCATAGTCTATGAATGGGATTTGGATGTGTGCGTGTTGACCCTAGTTTTATAGGGCAGTCTTAATGCAATGATACTGGACAGAATCTTCTTGTTTATTTGTATGGGGAGTGTGGCTGTAAACCAACAGCTGTGTGGGCAAGGTATTGCAGTAAGAAGACCCCTGTGAAATGTGTGGAAGATGACATGAAGAAGGTGTGTGTGTGTGTGTGGTATAATTTTAAATCATTGAGATATTCTTAATTAAGATATTTAATAGAAACATGAGCACCAAATGCAGGCCAAACTTAAGATATCAACTAAGGAACTGCATTTAGCCCTATTGTCAATGCTATATGGGGTATAGAGATGAAGTTTCTACTTTACCTACTCTACCTTATTATTTCCTTTACAAAAGCATTGGAATTTGGCAACCTGTTTTTTTGACTGGACTTATTTTTAATGTTAGTGTGCACATCCTTAAGTAACTGTAAACCTCCAGCATTACCTACAAAATATCTTACCTCTTGAAAAGCAATATTTATAATAACTACTGGTAATTGATTTCTTCTCTGTAAACATTTCAGAACTGTGACTTATTAAAACAGCCATATTTATTGGTTTGTCACTTATATACTAGATAACTACAAGTACCTTTTGAAATTACACATTTGCTGGGGTCAAAGTGTTGCCTTTGGTTTGGTTGATTTTAAAGTTATCATTCTATAATAACTCCATCTGCTCTGATTACAGAAAATAAATGTAAGCAGATTTGTGGGAGGATGTGAGAGAAAGAATGTAGAAAAATAGAAGTGGCTATAAAATACCTAATTGATGGGTTGTTACATACACATATATATAATTGTTTATACACGCGCACACACACTGTCAAGTGAATGATGAATAAATGTAGCCTGTGTTAGAAAATCTGCTGGGCTTGTATAGTAGACCCCTGGCCACATGCCATCAAATGTGATTTTGGGTGAAAGTAGCCAGATACATTACCAGTTAATAAGATTTGGAGTCAAGTTGTATGGAAAATTCAGGTATTATGGTTAATATATTGCCATTGGTTACGGTGGGAAAGGGAAGACATCACTGCTGGTGATGTGTAATGTAACAAATAGAAAACACTTTGTTTTAACTGGTGGTAGTTTCCACTTAGCATGCAGACCCATAAGAACCATTTTTATTTGTTTTTGTGGAAAATCCATGACTTGAAAGCCCAGAGATGTGGTGAATAAGCAAAGGTGTAAATACAATAACTTAAATGTTGGGTTGCAAATAAACTTGACCGACATCTGATCTCCACTCATACTTAAACTCTTCTCATTCACCTGTAAATGATGTTGATAAGTTAATCTTTTGTAAAGAAAGCAAAGTTTTAATAGGTTTATGGTAACATTTCCTTTCCTTGGTCTGCTTTATGATGTACATAATAGATTGTAATATAAAACATCTCAACCTCAATAAAATAAAATGGAGGGAAAAAATGTTTGTGAGTATGCCTTGGATGTAGAAGTATACTTGAGCCATTCAAATGTCAAAATACACCAACATTACATAACAGTTGGGTACAGTTTTGAATAAATATCTTGAATTTACAATGAATCTCAAATGGCCACATCTAACATTTTTGCATATTGTAATATTTCGTTTTGGAACCAGCGAGACAACCCCCACCACCTCTTCTGACCTTTCAAATTTAAGGACAATATTTAAGCAAATTCTATTAAAATGACTGATAAATTCATGTTATTTCCAAAGCTAGGAGAGAGCTGAGTCAGACAGGCAGGTAGAGCCTTGCTCGTGGAAATACTGTATGTGGTTACAGTTTGTCCCAATTTGGCAATATTCCTAAAATTATTTAATTTAAAAGGTATACTTGTATATTATTTGAACTATCAAAACAAAAACACCTGCCTTCAATACCTCAGAAGCTTTGCCCCACACATTGGGAAGGCATTGCGATTGTTTGGATACTTTGTTCCTATTTATGGAGCCAGGGCTGTGTAGAAGTACCGCATTCTTTGTTCAGCATGCACAGAATGCTAAGCTAGCAGACTATGGAGATTTTAATTTGACAGTATTAGTTTACAATTGCTTAATATACTTTCAATGTACTGTATAATGCTGTCTTATCGGCATAGCCTATGCTTCCATAAAAGTAATGATACTGAACACCATCTGATCTGACACATTTTACCACATGTTGTATTAAAGTCACATAATCACAGCTTTAATAAATAGTTTCCACTTTGAAAACCTTTAATTTTAGACATGGACCTCATTCACCTGGTGTCACATGTGCCCCTTGCAATGTTACTTAAAGTCATCAGGTTTAAGACATACACTACTGGTATGCCTTGCATTTGGTCATAGGCACAAAAAGCAGCACATTTTAAAAGGACTAAGGGCCACTGTTTCCAGTCCATCTAGACCAGGTAAAATAATAATTTAACTATTTACATAAAGTAAAAAATTGAATTTGAACAGGGCTAGCTTATATTACTCATTATACATGTATTAAAAGTTTGAGTTGGTCTGTTAAAGTCAGTTTCCAGGGAGACTACAAACATGGCCGCTGTAAACAGCTTCCGTCATCTCTCTGCATTGCCTCCACGCCCGTGTCCCTCTGTTCCTCCTGTACTGCCGCTATGGAAACCACAGCCTGAGGGTCTTCATCGGTCCCCCCTCCCTCCTCCTCCTCCTCCTCCTCCTCAGACTCCTCCTGTTCTCCATCAACGCTCCTGGAACCGTTCTCAACCCTGCTCCTCGCTTCCAGCCCCTCCTGCCTCTGGGCCGCAGCGGCAGGCGAGGGACACTTGTGGTCCCTGTAGTAGTTGTGTCGCGTGAAACCCTTGTTGCAGCCGGAGCAGCGGAAGCGGTAGTTGTCGGTGTGCGACTGCTGGTGCTCCAACATGTGGGCCCTGCGGCTGAACGCCTTCTGGCAGAACAGACACTTGTAGGGTTTGATGCCTGGCGGATGACAGCAATGGTGTGGGGGTTATTTTCCTGTATTGTATATGCCCACGTGTTGCTATGTCACCAAAACGTGGAGTGGCATTGCTTAATTTGTGCATTCATTGCACTAACCTCTTCAGTGGCTCAGTACAGCATTCAACATTATAGTACATTATTAATGCCATATACGTTTTAATTAGCCATGTCGTGAATACCGTTTGTCATTTCTAAAACATTCACCACTGCAGATGGGGAAAAGTGATTTTCCTGTGATTTCAAATTCATAATATGGAGTAAAGAGGAACTACTGTACACCCAATATGCACGGAATGAAAACAAGGTTGATGCCTGTGAAATGAACAGATTTAATTTATTGTGCTTACCAGAATGAGACAGAATGTGAGCCTTGAGCTTGTCTGGTCTGTTGAATTCTTTAGTGCAGCCGACGTGTGTCCTACAAACAAACCCACACACACAGTCTACATGGGAAACAAACCGCAGGAGATGCACAGTGCGTTTAGCTTGACAGCTGAATGTCTGACCTGAACGGACACTTGTATTTCTTGAAGGGTTCGTGGATCAGCATGTGCCGCTTCACCTTGTCCTTCCTGTTGAACGTGGCCTCACAGAGGGAGCATTTATATGGCTTTTCACCTGCGCACAGATACAGTGTGTTTTAGTGACGATGCTATCTAATGCTATTCTGCTGCTATTCTTTTCACCTGTGCACAGATACAGTGTGTTATAGTGACGATGCTATCTAATGCGAACATTGAGAAGGGAAAATGCCAGTTAAAAGGATAAAGGCAATCTGCCCCCAGTGAATAATTACATTTACATTACACCATTTATCATGTTGTTATTATCCATTATCTATATCGTTGTTATTGTTTTGTTTATTAATTTTTATTTTACCATTTCATCTTAATTGATTTCTTCAACTGTAAAGCACTTTGAGCTGCAACCATTATATGAAAGGTGCTATACAAATTATCATCATCATCATCATCTGATTGTATGCATAGCTGTAGTTATTACTATTAACACTATTGCTGTGTGGTGAAATCTGAGCAGGTAAATAGAAGCGAGTTTCCCCATGGAGGCCCATGTCAGTCTGACCTGAGTGAATGCGTATATGTAGCTTGAGGTAGTGCTCGGTCTTGAAGGCCTTCTTGCAAATGTGACATTTGAACCTCCCTCGGACACCATGTGTGGGGAGGTGGCGCCTGAAGTACCTTTCACATGGGAATACCTGGCCGTAAAGGAAAACACATCAAAGATCTAGAAGAGGTATAAGTACAGATATACACACACACACACACCAATATATCAAATGTACAGTGGCATGGGGCTAGCCCGTACCCTATACATTAATGTAAACGTCTGTATTTGAATTGTGTGTGACGTAAGATAACTAAATGTTTGGTCCACTTTGTGGACCAGGTGCAGGAGGTTAGCTAATTAGCAGTAGTCTGATCATTGGCTGAAAAGGAACCAGCTGAGATCAAATAAGGAGGAGATCCAGTGACGGAGACCAGTTAAAAGAAGAAGGTAGGGAGAGCTACGGGACCCGAGAGCAAAAGGGTTTTGCCTGCTGTAGTTTCTTTCTAGTTTCTAGTCTTTTGTTTGTCATTTGGTGTTCAGTTATTGTGTTTTTATTATAACGTTTTTTTTTTGTTTTGATCATATGCAGTTGATGATCTGTTTAATAAACATACATGGACTGCATAATTCTAGTTGTTGCCTCCAGTTCGTACCATAGCCGATGAGCACACACAGTATGGCAAACTCATCTGAAATGTTAGATTGATTCATGTCTCGACTGTCCTTGAGCTCTCTAAAGCCCTTTCATGTTCTGTAAAACTTGTACTCACCATAAGTCACTTAGGATAGCATAATTGTGGTACAATCAATATGCTAACTGATTATTAACTATGTCATATTGTGTTGCTAACCATCTCTTACTATATTTTCCAAACAATCTTGGCACCCGTCTTTTGACGCCAATGGAGCCTCTGAGGGCAAGGTCCAATATGTCTGACTTCCTCTACCATCCGCTGGTCATTGTCTAGTCAAGTTTTCTACTTGACACAAGAGAATGCAGTTTCAGCCAATGTGATCCACTGCATTTGCTCTCCATGCGGAGGTGATAGGTCGATACTGCTCAAACTACAAACGGAAACGAGAACGCATCCGGTACCAATAGCTTATGTCGCTGCCTACAGATTCTGCATATTCACATGCAGAGGTCTGTTTATAGAGCTTACTCTATAGTGTGTCCCCACCGTTTTTAACAAACCTGCTTGTTAGTGTGTGTGTGTGTGTGTGTGTGTGTGTGTGTGTGTGTGTGTGTGTGTGTGTTGTACCTTGTGGCAGTGTGGGCAGGGGAAATTGTGCGAGGCTGTCAGCAGATGCTGTTCAAGTGCCTCCTGAGTAGAATACCTGCTTTGGCATTTCATACACCTGCCGGGGGGGAAAAAAAAACTATTTCACAAGTCATTTACACAATCCATAAAAAGATTATACAAATGGAACCGCATGGTATTGATAAACATACAATTAGAGGCAAGAGGCTGAATTGGATGCATACTATATAAATTAAAAGACTTTAAAAAAGGTACTGTATATTCTGGATGTGCATAGTGTACACACTCACAATGCGGACACAAATGCATGTCAGCATATCCTAACTTGTAGTGATAATAATAATTAATAAAAACATGACGACCCTATAGTGTATATACAATTTGCCAATTCTACTTACATTATATTCTCCCTTATTAATAACAAATATAGGTACAGTATATTATAAGGAACTTCTGTACCATTCCAATAATAAAGTACTAATGTAGCTACTAACTACTTGACTAGTAAGATAGACATTGCCCAATGTATCTGTATAGTGGATTGTTTTAAACCGCCACCATGTTACTGACACTACTGACACTAGGCACTCTGACCGTTTGACTAACAAACCTGTAGATGGTGGCCTCCTTGCGTGAGCTCTGCTGTGGGCAGAAGCAATGGGAGTACTGGTGGACCCCCAGTTCAAACAACGAGGTGAACACTTTGCTACAGAGGTGACAGCGATAGGTTAGCTGCTCCTGGTGGGTCCTGATGTGCTCCAGGAACAGGTCTAGCTTCTGGAAGGTCTGGGAGCAGGACTTCAGCACACACTTATAGACCTGCGATCAGCACAGAACACAAGCCTGCCTCAGCATTTACTGCTCTGATACAGAAACACACAGCTAATCTTACTAGAGCTGTCATCATCAGCAATGGCAACATACCATAAACACATATGTATTTGTACGGTTGTGGAGAAGACATATGCTGTACTGTATATTGAAACACAGGCAGAGATAATGTATTAACATTCTATATAAGGAATGGATAGTTTTAGAAGATACTATAATATATAGTCCTATAATCCCCAATTATATATGCAGACATGTAGAATGGCTATTCCTATATTATAAGGATTGTAGAATAATATCTTAAAACTGGCATGTTTACACACTGTGTTAAAATAACCATTTGAAAAGGGATAGCTCATCTTTAATCCTCAGGTCTCAACAACTTCCTACCACAACAATTCATATATGGCAGCCATTTCATCTATTCTTTATTTTTTGTATTTGTTATTGGAGCGAACCGCTCTCGGAAGTGATTGTCATTTCAACCACAGAATAAAAGGAAGATCAGTCAAAATTGGACTAGCGGTAACCCAGGAAACCGGCTGGATTACACAATGGTGCCATCATGGGAGGACGTACAGCTTCACATAACAAGACTCTGGTTGAACAAAGGAAACGTCTTGTTTCAATATTGGTGAACAGGAAGCAGAGGGAGGTGTCGCGTGGGAGGCCAGTGACACCCCCCCACAGGTAAATACATTAAATTAAAATAATTAATAATTTAAAAAATAAATTAAACACTGCCACCATTTAATCCCAATGGGAGAGCAGTGTGTACTGTGTAGCCAGCCTGCCTGTCTGCAGAGACAGCTGGCTGTTGTCTCTCATAACAGAGCACCTCTGCATAGGTAAATAAATGTTCATTAAATGTTCATTTTATGTTGCCGCTTTGAAGGTTTGATTACAATGGGAGTGCAAGGTGGGAAACCCATTGTTCCATCATCACCTGAAGGTAGTGACATCAAAGGCTTCTTTGTTCATATTACCGTGTCAAGGAAAGTAACAAAACTATGAAAGTATTTTTGAAGAGCACCCGTGACAGTGGAATGTGTAGTAGTACATTTGAAGTCAAAGAAAAATGACTTAGGGGTTGCAAACCTGTAGATCATTTTCTGTCTTGAAAACCTCTTCAAAGTCATCTAATGTCATTAAACAATTACATTTATCTTTGTTGAATATCCGATTTGCAGATGATATGAACAGTTTGCAGTTGCATGGCTGTATAAAAAGTACTGGTAGGGATTTAAATTTGTTAAATCATCTGTTTTTTTGTTTGTTCCATGAGACACAATTCTAGTACTAAATGGCTTTACCGGGAGCAAGCGTCCCTACCAGTTTTTAGCCTTACACGGACACTTCTTAGGGACTTGTCAGCTTTTTAGTGATTGAGTCGTTTTAAAAAGGAATTCTTCGTTAGTATGGATGATTTAATTGTTTACGGCAGCGTAGCCTTCACGAAAAGAGACATCTCCTCTTTGTCACCCATGTTGTTATCGTAGCGCGGGGGACACCTCTACACTTGAACCAAAGCAACTTCTGAATCATTCATCGCCTCCGCTCTAACCACTGCCACCCTGTGGTTATGTTGGGTTATGGTGAGTGCACTCAGGCGGAGCACATGGACATATTCACTCTCAGTCTGCGTGTGTAAGAATGAATGGGTTTGTTTATCTATATGCTGCTATAATGTTCAAAGTTAGAGCAGCTTTAACTAAGTTCCCAATAAAAACCCGTATGAAATGCACACCCCAGCTGGACTCACCTGCTCCCCCTTGTGTTGGGTCATGTGAGACTTCAGCTGGAAGTAGGTGCTAAACTGTTCCACGCAGAACTGGCATTGGTAGGAGCTGTCAATGACCACCATCTGCTGGCTTGGAGGCTGGCTGTGTTGGGTCTGCGTGGACGGGACTTGGGCCTGGAGGTGGCTGTTCTGCATGTCCTCACTCTGCCTGCCCTCTGGGTCGGCCTGGGGACCGCTCTGCCTCTTCTCCTCCCCTTCCAGAGCTTCTACACTCAAGCCTTTAAAACATTGGAATGGTGAGTCTGCTGTGAGCATCTGCTTTTTTATTGTCTATAAGTGTTACTATCTCCAATACAATCATTTATATGTGACGTACTGCATAATACAGTATGAATAATATCATTTGGGTGCACTGTATTACCTCCTGTATGCTCTGCCTTTTCTGCCGTTTGTGATTGGCAAGATGTCTGCCGTGGCCCCTCCTCTTCCTGTTCCTCTGGCGACGGTTGCTCCTGCTGCTCCCTGCCTACCTCTTCTTCATTGGATAGCACTGGCACTAACTTTACTGTGATTGGTAACCTGGAACCTGTGCTGGCCACACCCAGAGGCCACACCTGTAGAATGAACGAAACAACAAAAACAACAATCATATTGTTGGTGTGTGAACAGGCTGTTTATTGAAATCTTATGAATTTGCAAGTCATTGTTAGGTTGATATCTTCATTCTCATACAGAAAAGTATCATGTCAGAACCTTATGGGTCTGCATGTGCTTTTTCACATTGGACTTCTGGGCAAAGGCCCTTCCGCATACGATGCACTGGAATGGCTTCTCTCCTGTGTGACTGCAGAAAGAATAACACTTTATTAGGAGAATTCATAGTCTAGATCAGGGTTCCCCAATCTAGAGGGCCGCTGCATGTTTTAGAGATCTCCCTGCTCCGACACAGCTGATTCAAATGAATGGGTCGTTATAAGTAGCTATTCAGCGGCCCTCTAGGTCAGGGTTGGGGACAACTGGTCTAGATTGATGTGCTGTACATTATTTAAATGACATTATAAAAGTATTGTTGCTTTCACTGTGTACATTTTACATTCTGCTGGGTTTTAATAGACAATGCTCAGCTGAATTAGTTTTAAATGGGGAGAAAATTAGGTTTTGGATTTGAGAATACTGTCAGCATGGCTATAAAGAGTGATTGCACCAGTTGAGAGAACCTTTGATTTAAAAGCTTCACTAAACATAGAAAACATTCGATTGAGTGAACACTTACATATAAAGGGACAATAACAGCACCTGCATCTGATGTGTGAGACTTAGAAATAATGTGAATGATGACTGACCTTCTAATGTGTTGCTGAAGATCAAAGTTTTTGGAAAATGTTTTATCACAAAAATTGCACTTCAATTTAGCAGCTTTTACTTTCAGTTGTTCTTCTAAAATGAAAAAATAAATAAAGTTATTAGTTATAAATTAGCAAAAAGTCACTGTTACGTAGCAGATTGTGGAAGTATGTTTCAACATCTGACATTTTTATATTAGCCTGTTTTTGCTTTGATAGTAAATACTTCCTTAAAAACAGAGATACGATATTTGGGAATTTGACAGAATCCACATGCCAAACTCTAATGGCGTCTTTCCCCGACTGACCTGTGGCTTGGTCAGGGCTTTTCTTGTTATTTCTCGGCCGTTTGGGGATGATGACTTTCTCAAAGTCGCCCAGCTCTACCAGGCTGGCTGTGATACTACAGGTTTTAGTTTCACTGCCCTGTTTCCCTGGACTGTAGACAGGAGGGGTGTTGAATGACTGGCTCTCCACACACTGGCTGGGCACCTGCGTACAGTTCATCACAATGATAGGTGACATATCTGTGTCTTCATATAAAGCAATGTCCTTCTGGCTGCCATTTCCCATGGAAACCTTTACATCTGCACAGATGTACAATATAATATAGACTTACAGAAGCAGGCAGCACTGCCTCGAGCTGTCACTAGTCTCTGTGCTCACCTGCACTGATTGAAACGGCTGCAGTCCCAGGGTGTGAATGTCTGCATTACCACCGCCGGCCATAGGGGGCATTGTGCTGTAAACCTGAACCACCGAGTTACTGAGGCTTGCTGGGACCTGGGAGGACATTGGCTGCTGGGAGGGCTGTCCAGACGGCAGGGTGTGGCCCGGTGTGTGGCCAGAGGAGAGGCTGTGAGAGGGTTGCTGTTGTTGCTGGTGATGGTGGTGGTGATGGTGGTGATGGTGATGGAGGTAGGACACACCGGCTGTGTGCATGCTGAGGTTGCTCTGACACAGAAACATGAAGAAAGATGATTCAAGCAATATTACAAAGTCTCTGTCTTGGTAATCTGGCACCTGTTTACATGGCTGCATGATTCTGTTTACCAATGCTAATTCTGTTAACTGGTTAGATGCAGGAAGGTGTTCCTATCTGTCCCTACCAATCACAGTCATGCACAATGTTGCAGACATCCTGAAGCATGTCTCCAGTGTGTATGTTTCTAAACGGAAGGAGACTAGGGGAACAATGCTTTCATGTATTGGTTTCTTTGTGTTCATTCACATTCCACTCTCATTCTAACTAGTTCTACTTTTACCTGGACAGGTGTCTGCATGGCAACCATGGGCTGGTCAATGGAGGTGAAGGCGGAAATGGCTGACATCAGAACATCATCGCTGACCAGCACGTTGCCTTGGACCAGTGTATGTGTCAGAGGAGAGGGGGGTACTGTGATGTAGGTCGACACCTGGGGCTGGAATAAACCATGGAAATTCACGGGTGCATTGGTTTTTTATATATATATATATA
>JAODOY010022463.1:0-24420 GCA_025399855.1 Forbesichthys papilliferus
TCCATCCATCCATATATCCATCCATCCATCCATATATCCTTCCATCCATCCATATATCCTTCCATCCATCCATCCATCCATCCATCCATCCATCCATATATCCATATATCCATATATCCATCCATTCATCCATTCATCCATCCATACATCCATATATCCATCCATCCATCCATATATCCATCCATCCATCCATATATCCATCCATCCATCCATCCATATATCCATCCATCCATATATCCATCCATCCATCCATCCATCCATCCATCCATATATCCATCCATCCATCCATCCATCCATCCATCCATCTCCACCCGCTTATCCGGAGTTGGGTATCGGGGTCAGTACAGTATAGCATTAGCTATAATGCATATAGGTTTTTGAAAATCACGTTACCGGTACTTGGTATTTGGTGGGTCTCTAAATAGATTAGTCCGCTCTAGGTGGGTCTTGGCGCATAAATGTTTGGGAACCGCTGGTTTAAATTACCTTGTGATTATGAGAATGGCTGTTTCAGATACACCTCTGGTCACAAATAATACTAAGTATAGTCTAAGTCTTAGTATAGTCTAAGTAGTCTAAATTGAATATCCAATGCACATACAGTATACGACAGCAGTCAAACTTCTATCAGACAGCTGTAACATTAATCAGAACAAGTTTGTGATAGTTTTAATATTTTTTATTTAACATTAATATTCTCATCTGTCCCACATACAGTACAGCTCAACCAGTAACTCAGCCACAGGAGGAAATACCTTGTTCTCGCTGGGACCAGAGCCTTATGACCCTGTGTGAGTTTAAACATTTGTATCATTGCAAGGTGTTATGTTGATGCTTGGTTTTTTATACACACAGCAGTTCATTCCCATACAAAGAAATACAATGTTTTGTGTTGTTTTTCAGTTGGGCATTTATTGTTGATTTGCTGAAGGTTCCAGAATCATATATGTGTGTTGCCAAGTTTATTTTTTAATTTTTTTTTTACAAGAAATTAGAACAAATACATTTAGTATTTTTCTGTCACTGTAAACTGTATTGAGGGGACGTTTCAATAGTGCAAGGGATGCTTTGAATACTGATGGCAATCGCATACTCTTACTCAGACTTCATCCTGGTTTGTCCATATACACTATTTATGAGATCTCGTTTACGAGATGCTAGGCACCCTAGCCTGGGTATTAGCTTTGTGTAACCAGACCAAAAATTCACTTGATGAATAAAGTCTGGAGTCTGGACACACTCTCTTTAATTAAGAATATGTAGAATGAAAATGGTTTGTGTAGTATTTCAGTTGGGCATTTATTGTTTATTTGCTGAAGGTTCCATACCATAATTTAAAAAATATGAGCAACCTATTACGACATTGAAGAGAGCGGTGTTTTTGTTTTTAGTTCAAAATATCAACTCAGCTTTAGCATCTTTTTACTCCAGAATGGCGGACTATACCTTTTAAATGCTTTCTTCTCCTTGGGCTCGACAGGGCCGGTCTGGCTGTCTTCTACGACCTGCTGTTGGGCGCTGACAGCAGCCTCGGGGAGCTTGTCCTGATGGCAAGCCTGTACTCCGGCGACCGCCGAGTCGGGAAGACGGTTCTCCTGCCGCAGGTCCCATGTCAGCCAGCGGGGGAGCTGTCCCACTCCTCCAGGCTGCCCCCGGGGGGCTACGCCCTGCTGTCAGTCAAACAGCGCCTGCCCTGGTAAGACCTTGTACTGTATTGAAGCATAGAGGCCTTACAGGCAAGACAGGCCCCTCGGCAGCCATTTTGGTAACAGGCCCCCAGGGCAGTTATTTCAAGTTTATAGTCATATGCATACAGAGTAAATGTGCAACAGAATGCAGTTAATACATTAGTTTTGCCGACAGTTTGGTGACTTTGCCCCAAATTAAGGTTTATTAATTAAAAGTAGTATTCCTCCAACAGGTTGTACTTCGCCAACTGTTTGTGTTAGTGCTATCACATGATTGGCTTAAAAGGTTTCCCGGGTTGAGCCGTTATAAAGCAGACAATTGGCTGATAGTGGAGCAGGGCGGGATATGTGCTCCGATCCCCGATATGTGTGTGTGTGTGTGTATACAGTATTTTCAAGTTTTGCGGATTTAAGATCGCTAATGTAGCATTTCCATGGTTTCCACGCAGGACGCAGCCATCACCCTCCCTCTCCCTGGTGGTGGAGGTGCAGGGGGGAGGAGGAGGAGGAGGAGGAGGAGGAGGTGAGGGCAGCTGGGAGCAGCAGGAGCCCTGGGTGCCGGTCTCCCTCGGGTGGGCCCGCATGGGCTTGTTTGACCAGTACAGCCAGGTAGTTCACACATGCTGCACCACTGCTGCTAATGCTGGGGGGGGGCTGTTGTTGTTGATGTTGTTGTGTACAGTGTCTAATGCTGGGGCTGTTGTTGTTGTTGTTGTTGTTGTTGTTGTGTAATCTGGGGTTGTTTCTTTCCAGCTCCATAGTGGCCACTGGAGGCTTCCAGTACGTAGGTCACCGGTCAGACCCACCCTGAGCGAAGAGGAGCTCAACTCTGTACCCCAGGTATATGTGGCTTCACACATAGCATCAAGTGTGCATCGAGCATAGAGGTTGAGTGGTCTGGGTGTTGGGCTCCCAGCCGGAAAGTAGTGGGTTCAAACCCAGGTGTTGACCACCTGTAAGCATCCTTGAGCAAGATGGCTAACCCCTAACTGCTCCCTGTGGTTCGTTGGTTGCACCTTGCATGGCAGCGATCACCATTGGTGGGTGAATGTGAGGCGAAATACTGTAAATGCAGTACATTTACCCTAAATCACATTCTTGCAATACAGCATTACTTAGACTAGTAATGTTATTACTGTTTTGGAAATAGTTATTACACTACTAGTTACTGAAAAAAGTAATATTGCAGTTACTAGTTACTTTTAAAAGTTAGTGCCCAACACAGCACAACATGGCTGAATGTTACTTGTTCTATCTCGAGGGAAGACTCTGATGTCCGTGCTTCTGAAGCTTCTATGATAAAGTGGAATACTGTACTTAAAATAATACAAGTACAGAATACTCTCATGTATATTTGTATTTACATATTATACATGTATACACACCCTACTTTCCCATATACAAACATCAAAGTTATCTTATATGCACACACACATACAGTATCGAGCTTGTATAAAAACGCTTACAGGTCTTTCTGGCTTTTTCCAAGTATTACTATACACATTTATTAAAATGAATGCACATGCCAAGTCAGACATCGCTTCTGCTCCTGCTTCTGAGGTGGGCAACATGGAGCTCTGTATAGGACTGGTGAATGCTCGTGATGAGGATGTTCACACCCTGGCCAAACCTGACCCAAGCAACATCAGGCAGTATAAACACTACAACGGCGTAAGTATAAGAATCTCTTGTTTTAGGGATGAACGTGTACAGCATACAGTAGTATTGCAAGGTGTTGGAATACTATTTAACACATACACCTCATCTTTGATGAGTATTTCTAAACATCTCCATTTATATTCCAAGTGAATTAAAGACACAGTCAGTTAAATTTGGGATTCAAGCTCAAATCAAAACAATATATCTCCTTGGCGCCATACCACACATCGAAACGCACTGTGAAATAAAGCAAAGTACTGCAGCATTGATGTTGTGAGCGGTGTTCGCCACTTCGTTTATGTTCCCATTTAGGGAGTCAGGCCTGTGTAGAAATATCGGATTATTCTTTCAACACGCACAGAGCACGATAACAAAGCCAAATGCAAAGAGATGTTTGGTGAATTTGAGAGAATGTGTATTATTTTACATGTAGTTTGCAAAAGCTGACTTTAACTTTAATACAAAACTTGAAATTACAGGAGTCTCATTGAGTGACCAACGCAAGATGCCAACTACCTATTCAAATAGCTTGTGAGACCACCCTGATCTCACAAGCTTCAATTTCATTTTGCCACAAATATCAATCCGGAACCCCTCAATGTAAAGCATTTGTCACCCATTTAAAATTGTAAATAAATAACAAATTAAAAACTATCAGGCTATTTAACAACTAGTTGACGTTTTCCCCCTAGGATGAGCCTATGTCTTACATTTTGGTTTCCACAGGTGCTCTAAATAATTAGATTTTAGTCCAGACTACCTTTATCTCACCCAATCAGAATGTAAGGAAATTTGATTGACATGCATGAGCATTGCTTTTATAAGTCTTTGAATTGAGGGGATACAGACTGACAGTCGTGGTGGCAAAATGAAATTGAGCTTGAAGACAACTGCAAAGGCCCAGCGACCACCTTGTCCAGTGTTGGGCAGTAACTAGTTATTAATACTACCCGTCTGTCTGACTAGTAGGCCTATGTATAGTTATTAATACTACATGTCTGCTTAGCTAATGACGAGTAGGCCTACAGTATGTATAGTTATTAATACTACCAGTCTAGCTAATTACTAGTGTGTATTAGTTAATACTTCCTGTATGTTGGTAATTATTCAAATTTTCTTAATCTGTATTTGATTGTGAAATATTGGTTATCTGCTGAAAATTCAAATTGAATAAATAATTAGAAAATTACAGAAATCAGATTGGACGATCGTTCTATTATTTTCAAAATGCTGCTCTGGTCCACTAGGGGGGCGTGTTAAGCATTGTATTTTCTTAAGGTCTGTCTTGGGATTGTAGCAGGACGTTCGAAAAGGATATGAGGACTTTATTTGGAGAGATTTTCGACCTGTCTAGAGTAGTGCCTCTCCCTATATTAAGAAATATATCCAGTAACCTAGTACAGCACAGTTTATTTGGGGACTGTCCACAGCACATATCTGAACGCTGAAGTCTTTTCTACTCGTGAAACTAGAGCATATGCGGCCGCATGCAGAAAGTTGAGACAAAGCGTCTTGTATTCAGAGATCTGCCTCTTTTTTTAATTTAGCCCCTCTTTAATTGTTCTAGGCTAGTGGTTTTTGAAACTCAAATCTAGAGGCCAACATGGACTCAGACTATTTAAAAAAAGTAAAATATGTATATGGCAGGCGTATGAATGTATAGCCCCATCTCTAACACCATGTGTGCAAATACGTTTCATACATACACCTTTAGTGTCCTTCTGAGCAAATACACTGCAAGCACCTTTTGACATCTGCAAATATCCTTTATTTTTACTACAAGTATACAAAACAGGACACAAATCTGTGAAAATGTATAATATTTACAAAAACAAAAGTGTTCAAGAGGGAGGCGAAACAAAGCAGAGGCATCCTGGTTCTGTGATACTCCAGAGCACCAATCGTTGACGCTGACTCCTCACGCTGAAGGCTTTGCCGACTAGGATGGGGGGAAAATTGGAGACAAATGTACAATTAGTGCAAGAGTTGCATCTTGTATTCCCATTTAATGTAAAATTTGTGATAATGATAAAGCAGACAGCAAACGCTTTAACAACCTCCCCCCACACTGGGGTAGTGTGTTGCTGTATGAGCGGCACTACTGTGTACAGACATATACAGAGGTAGGCTGCGTAGAAACATTGCATTATTATTTTTTCCACGAGTACATGGTACAGGCAGCTAGATGCCTGAGGAGCCAATTTGTGAACTTGACAAAAGTTTAGCTTACAATTTGCTGACTCCACCTTTGATTTTGAAAATTTGCCAAGTTATTATTTCTCAAAAAATGAAAATAGTGGCCACTGAAGACAACGTTACGCAGATGTCCACAAGCAACTAAGAGCTACTCAGTTTGGCCTTTGCCCCTGCTCCGATGGATGAAGAGCAGGCCCAGGTTCAAGGACTCCTTGTAGACCTGGGGAACAGAAGTTTTATTTTCCCTAGAGGCGGGTCAAAAACAGAAACAGGCTACTGTACAAAACACTAAACCCCTGAATGGGTGGAGCAAGGCCACTGTAGGGACCAATGACGGGCTACAAGGAGCCAAAGAGAGCTTATTGAACCCGGTCTGCCCATCCACTCGCCTCTTCATTCCCCACACCATTGCTGCAGTTCACCGTGGCCTCCGGTTTGGCCTGCTTGGTGTCCCCGTCCTTTACAGGGCTGTCTTCCTCAGTCTTCCTCTGGGTGGAGAGAAGAGAGTCAACAGAAGCTGAACGGGCTTTACTGACGCCAAGCACGGAGGGCAGGCGGGTTAGTGATTGAGACTACTTGTTACGAGTCGCATGCAGCGATCCTGTATGGAAGACCATACAGACACAACGCCTTAGCCCCACCCCCACATTTGTCATCATGGCAACGTAAACATGAAGCATGCATGCCGTGCAATGTGACACTGGTGCTGCAGACCGTCACGTCAACCCCTGCGAGGGGCACGCTCAGCAGTCACGAGCAATTAGCAGAGCCAGAAGGAGAGGCCGCTCTTCAGCCCGTTGCACACGGAGCTGAAGTATACAAGCGTTATCGTGCCTTTTGTGCACCATGTAGTTTGTCAAACAGTATAAATGACGCATGTAGAATAATCAGTATTTCAACATGACAAAGTAAAATGCAAGCAACAACCGCCATGAGATGGTGGGGCAAGCATGCGCCCCCAACACACATGCAGACAGCTGTCAAATAGCTTGCGGCGTTCCTGCTTCTGGTGTGTTTCCACTGCGCTGTGTGCAAGACGCCAGGCAAGGTGCTTTAAGATTGGAGCCACTCGGCTTCAGCTCCACTTGCAGTGTGCAACCAGCCTCACGCGGAGGAACGCACTGGAGGTCTAGCTCAACACGCGTGTGCGGCCGACCCCTCACCTTTTTCCTGACCAGGTGTGAAATATCAGAGGCAGCTTTAGTAGAAGAGGCGGTGGTAGCGGCACTGTTTGACGGCCTCACTGGGATCTGAAATGACAAGATGGCCGTTAGTGCACTGGGAACGTGCAAGCTTCAGGGTTCAGGGATGGACTAACTGCATTAATGATGGTGATCTGTTAATCCTGGAGCAGTGGGTTTATGTCCCTTAATGTCAGTCATTCTTGCTAAAGTCGAGCTCAAATCAAAACAGTCTCGCTCTGCTGTCCTTCGTAATGATCTGCCCACACAGCCCTGGTTCTGTAAATAGTAACAAAGTGGAAAACACCCCTCGTATTGAAGAAGTGGTTGCACCACGCTTTGCTTCACAATGCCTTTCAATGAGTGATGCGGCCCTGCGGTGCAATACGGTGCTGAGGCGAGTTCACAAGAATGACCAACCGACCATGCCTTCAAGTGATGTGATTATGAGGGGGTCCTCCACTGTTATGGGTACGTTTAAGAACCCCTGGTATAGCACAGTCTCACCTGGCTGGCTGGTGCAAACGATGAAGGACCTCCATTTTCACTGCTGAAGCCTGCTGAGGTTGAGGCACCACCCTGCGAGTTGAAGAAATCAGAGAGTCACCATGGCAACAGCCTGCGCCACATTATAATGTGACTTCGCATTATAATGCATAGAAGCCATTGTGACAGCCAACATTGCCATGGTTACAGTTAAGCTCCACCCACCAGGGTCTGCTGGATGGCGTGGGAGGTGGCGCTGGCCGTGTTCTGGCTCTCCCGGGCGTCCTCCACCTTCTCCCGGATGTCCGGCAGGAGCCGCCTCAGCTCCTCCATCTCCTCGCTGCTGTCCTCCGGGGAGGAGGAGGAGTCACCGCCGGCATCCAGCGCCCCCTGGAGCATGGCTGAGGGAGTGCAATAGTGGAAATTGCCGACATGTAGAATTTCTCAGCAAGTTACACAAGAGACCGCAATGTTATCGCAACATGCGTCATATTGTGACCCATGCAATGAAGTGTGTCATGCACACAACATTCTGAATGAATGTTGTGTCAGACTGATGGGTCCTGACACTTGTGATATAAAACAAACCAAGCAAAACATTGAGACCTTTAAAAAACATTTATGTTACATGGGAAATGCTACTGAAAATCTGAGACAGTTGTCTCTTAATTGACTGATCTGAAGCTCCGCCCATTTTCACCTGTCCTGCAACAACAACAACAACCTTTCCCTGGTACAGCCTACACGGTGTTCCCCAACCCTGGTCCTCAGGGAACACTGCCCTGCATGTTTTAGATGTCTTCCTGCTCCAACACATCTGATTCAAATGAATGGCTCGCTAGAATCCTGATAACGGAGACATCTAAAACATGAAAGGCAGTGTTTCCCGAGGACCAGGGTTAGGGAACACTGGCCTACAGTATGCAGTTGTCCAACCTAGTTACGGTAACCAGGTTGGACATGCGAGACGGGCAGGACAAGGGTCACTTCTTCCCCTTTGCGTCCGATACGTGTGCGGTCCCTCACCCCACCAGTGTTTGCTCACCCAGGCGTTTCTCGATGACCTCCATTGAGCTGAGGTAGTGGCGGACGGCAGGGCCATACTGGTCCATGTAGCACAGCGCCGTGGCAATGTGGTAGTGGCTCTCGGCCAGCAGCCGGCTGTGGGGGGGCAGGTGCTTCAGCTGCAGGACCAGGCACTCCTGAAAGTCCTCCAGGGCCTGGGGGTAGTTGCCTGGGGGATGGGTGTTTACACGAGAACGCACAGTTTAGACTGTAGTAAGGTGGCGGGGCGGGTATTCACACTGGGTGTATACAATAAACCGTCAAAATTAAGACGATAAATTAAAGTAGATCATCAAGGCTGGTTTGGAAAATAATCCGTAGACTTCCTACAACACACACAGAGGATGAAATAAGGGGCATGGTAGTCTAATGAAGGTTGTGGTGGGTTCAAGACATGAGTTGTCCTGCGTGGTTGCATCTTTGATCAAGATTTCCAACCCCCTACGTGGGCCATGTAATAATCGTAAGTCACTCAGTTCGCAAGCTTGCCAAATTACCTAGTTTTAATGCAAAAGCAGACAAGTTGGCCTTACGTCAAAGAGTATTGTGTGCGGAGGTATGTAGCACCCAGACAGGTAACTAACCCATCATTTATAATTTTAGGGATGTTGAAATGCAATTTAGGTGTGCTTGAGCATATCTTAGTTTTTTTTTATAAAGACTAAAATTGCCGATGTTTACTGTCAACAATCTTTCATCTGCACCATCAGTTCCCCACCCCCCATGACAATTTATTTATTAAACTATGCTCGTTTAGAACACAATTTCAACATTTGCATACCATTTGTATGCAATAGCCAATTTATAGCCTGCATAGTATTTCTTGCTTCATACATTTTATTTAGAAATGCAGATTACATCAAGCAAGCTCAAAATTAAGATGTAAATTGAAGTCTCCTGGGGTTGACAGACATGATGCATACAGTGTTGCATTAGCTACCGCCCCCTGCTGGACGGTTCAGGCTATCGTACTATGCCGATTCACCACGGCATTATGGAGCTGCATGTTTCAACAGCAAATCACCAGCTGTGCCTGCACACTCATGCACCACGAACAATGTGTGAAAAGTGCTTTGGAGTGGAGATTGTAACCCCGCATTCCTGGGTTTATAAGCAGGTGTTTACCTGACTCAGCGCTGACTTCACCAAGCTTCAGGTAGGTCTGTGCTGCCATCAGCTGATCCTCCTTGTCTTCCTTCCTGGGGGGGGACAGGTGTGTCAGTGTGCACATTTTAATGTTAGGGGCTTACTAGATATTTACTAGTACAAATAGACTTTCATTGCATTATGTGGGTTTTAGACAAAGAAACCAGCAACACTAAAAGGCTTTAACAGCAGACAACTATTTTCTATGGAGTTGAATTGATTTATATATTTTTTCTAATCTAAAAATTGCAATTTGGCTCTTATCACAACAGAATTGTAAATATACTTTGCACAATTAGGTTAAACAATTATGTAAACTCTTATTGTGTTTGCAATGATATGGGCACACTCCTGCCAGGGTGAAAGTGTTCAATGGGAAGGAAATTAGGGAACATTTCACAGTGGCCGTGTTGTCAATGTGTTGCACCACAGTCTATTGAGTGCAATATCTTTCCATAGTAAACAAGTAAACTGGTTACATAACCGTGATTTAAATAGACCAATAATTGAGCAGCCCTAATGTGTGGTCCCATGTAGCATTTGTTTGCGTGCTTAAGGTGTAGTTTTAGAACGCCATATTGCAGAACCCCCCCCTTCCCACTGCTAACGGGGACGCCACCTTTTGTAGATTACTTTTGCCACCTCCAACATCTCCCACGCCAGCTGCAAGTTGCCAACATCCTCTTCCTCCTGTCAGAAGAAAGTATAAACTCTTCAGCCTCAAAATAACTCAACTGATGCCAGACAAAGGAGCCTTGTGAGAAGAACTCACTTTTTCAGCATTATCTTCTTCATCGTTGTTGTCGTCGTCGTCATCATCATCATCCCCTTCATCTGAGAAGATGAACAGGACAGTTACATGGAGCAAAAATAAGTGCAACAGGGCAGGCTTAAAAGTGCATCACCCAAAGTGTCAACTATTCAAGTGTTCCCTCATAACTCACCACCACAGACTCCTCAAATGACCAGTAGGGGTGTAAGAAATTAGAGTCGAGATATTACAATTCATGATAGTGTATAGGTTTGCCAAATCCCAGTATAACAAAAATAAAAAGACAAATACATTTACCACAAAAGGAAATACGCTTGTTACCAGATTTTATTTAAGCAAATTTCCATTTTAAGTAGCTATAAGGTTGTTTTTTTTTACAGCAGCGACACACATTAGCAGTGCTGTGACAGTTTTCCACAAATTAGAAATCGTAATCTCGAATCGTGGCCCCGCTATCGTGATACACATCGTAAGATTCTTGCAAATACACGGCCCTAATAACCACAGTCCCCTTTGTGCTCACCAACATGCATCCTGTGCCCCGAAACAAAGCCGATCACGGCCTACAATACTGCCCTCTGTCCCATCTCCATCCTGTTCCTCTGCCGCAGTAGAAGCATCCTCTGACCCAGTCACTGCAATCTCTGCGACAGAAAGCACCGCCTCCTCTTTCTCGGGGGAGTCTGGGCTTTGCCCCGGCTCCTGTTTGAGGGGTGCCGCCTCTGCAACGCACTCCGCCTGCGTCTCCTCAGCGACGGCACCCTCACCCCGTTCAGCGCTAGGCTTTTCCTGCTCGGCCATGGCGTCGTACACCTGCCTTCGCAGCTCGTCCCTGGTGTCCTCTGTACCGGGGGAACAGCGAGGAGGAGTCTCAGGAAGTCAGAGGCTTAAGAGAGTCGCTCAAGAACTCAATGCCATAGGGCACTCACTAAGAAGTACCCCTCCACCCCCGCACCAAAACGTTAGAAGTGATTTGCCACGGCTGGGACATTGAGTGGACTGCACCAGTTTGTGTTCCTGTATGAATAAGTACCAGATTAGTATCTTACAATACATCAAGACACCGAGGGTGAAGCCATAACGTTTTATTTACACTCAGCTCGCACAGAACAGAGAAGAGGAGAGCATCGACTGCTGTTACTTGCAGCGCGACTTACGCTTTGGACGAAAGTAACCCCGTTCAAATGAGTCTTGAGATTGTTAGCGTGTGGACAAGTAGTATGGAAATGTAATTAGCACAACGCAACTACAGTAGTCTGCACTCCCGTCTACAGAGACATAGCTGTGTAGAACAAGGTAATAAAAATGCAGTTTCTGAAACCTGGGAGACTAACCCAGTCGATGGATTATTTTTAACTGAAATATCACTGCCGCACATCAACAAGTAGCGTGCGTTTCAAGGAAATAGACATGCATATCACTCCCTCGGCGTTATGTATTCCGACAAACATTTTGCTTCCATATTAATGCCCCGGCTGTGGTCATGTTCGGTCAGCGTGGAACAAGTTATAATACGACGGCATATTTGTAGACCTACGCTGCAATTTAGTATTTTTGTAGGTGGATGTCACGACATAATTAGTTTATTTTATTAAATGCATTAATCCAAATGGGAAACTGACAACACCTGGTACATCCTTTAGTTTTCTGATATATTTAATTTCCACAAAGGGAGATCTAAAAGGAGACAGTGGTGCAGTGAGTAGAGCGGGGTGACATGTGATCCAAAACTCACTGGATCAATCCTAGCCAACTCCTCACCGAGTGTTGAGGTGTCCTTGAGCAAGACACCTAACCCTATACTGCTCCCGGTGGTTGGTCATGCCTTGCAAGGCAGCAATCACCATCGGTGTGTGAATGTGAGGCAATACTGTACAACAGAGAAAAGCGCTGTATGAAATGCAGTCCATTTACAATCTAGAATCACACGCAAGACTTTTTCAAATAAATGTACTTTTTAAATGAGACCAGGTAAAATTTCTATGGAGTTTGTTTTGTTTTTCACACCATGAAGCGTCACACTTGTTATAAAAACAAATTTCCCTGATTCCAAGATGGCGCAAAGAATGTTAGCCACTGCACTAGCGTACAATGCATTCATGACAGCCTATGCTGTTTCGTCTTTTGGAAGAAGTGCTTTAAAATAGCAAAAAGTATATAAGCGATAGGGCTCAGAAGCACTGCACCTGCACACATTGAAATGCATTGCCAAGGTTTTTTGTGGTGCCAGTCTGCAACACTGTGTTCCCATTTACAGAGCTGTGTAGACTATTTAACCATTGTGGACACAGGACAGCAGACAGTTGAGATCATCTGAAGTTGACAATTGGTGTATAAGCCCCAACCGCATACAAAACGCAACGTTGCATGCTCTAGAAGAAATTAATGGAATTCCTGTGAATGTATAAAACTACGCATCCAGTATGTTAAGGGCGTAATGCAGAACAGAAGCTACAATAAAACGTAATTTAGGGGTGTAACGCATGTGTATCGATACGTTTCTGTACAGATGCAGTGACTAATTCTCATCACAGAGGAGGGATTAATGGGACGGGCTGGCACAGAACCCACTGACCATCAAGGTTGCTGGCACTCTCAATGTTGCCGTTGTCCGGTTTTTCATCTTCCTCCTCCGACTCCTCGGGGACTCCTTCTAGAGCGTTGCCAAGAACGGTGTTCTCCATTCTTACACACAGTGGAGACAAGGGGTATAAAAAGTCACGACCTTGACACAAGTGAGTCTAACTGAAGTGTAAACCAGGTCCAAGCAGAAGAAGCCACCCAAATTGTTTTGAAAACCCAAGTTTCCGAGTGAGCGCCAGTAAGCAAGTCACGTGTTCTTCACAATGCGCACAACATTGACATTACACACCCAAACATTTAGTAGAAATAAGTCTACAATGGAGACTCTGGTAAAACACAGAACATACACAAGGATTAGTTTAGTGTGTCAACTATAAAAGGCCAACCTCGCCAATTCCAGCAAGGACTTCCCACACAGGAAGAAGGCTTCAGCACATTCTTCTGCAGTGTCTCCAAACCGTGCAGCCCTGTAGAATGGACAGGCACCAGGACAGCTTACATTGTTTAACAAATAGGTACTGTAAACAGGTGGGAGGTTATTGATGCAATATATATTGAAATAAGTCACAAAAAAAAGTTATATTAGTATACTAAAATGTATGAATACTTACAGCATACCACAAGCCTCCTGAAAAACGTTTACAGCAGCAACAACATCGCCCATCACCAGATGCCGCTTTCCAGTTCCAATCAGCTTTTTTGCATCCTCCATAACATCAGTGCTGTAAATAATGAAAGGACACTTAAAACCTATAGTAAAGTTGATCAGTACAGAGCTTTAAGCAGAGGAATTGACATGATACGCTGTCCACACAATACGTAACTCACCTATCAGCAGCTGCAGTTGATGAGCAGGGCTTCTCGTCCATACTACAGAGAAACGGATTTGCGTCATGTATGTTAGAGTTAACTTGACTATTCAGCGTAATATGTATTATATATCAGAAAGAGTAATACGACGTTACACGTGATCGTTACCTAGATTAGCATGTGTTAACTACAGCCATGTTATTTACTAGCACCTGTCAAGTGTCAGTTGGTTAGCTTGGCTAACAACAAACAGGTACCGTAAAGGGAGCTAACATTGCTAGCTGCTCACAGGACTACCAATGTGTTCCAAGTGTCATGTTCGAGCCTTGCCAATTCACCGACAGTCTGCAAGTGAGTCTTACCTCCCAGAACCCGAAGCTGTGGTGGCTTCTTCCGGCATGTTACTCGCTTTGTGTCTGTAGGCGAACTATAAACCCCAGGCTGGGTAAACGTGGAGAGAGGAACGGGGATTCCGCCTGTCTTTGTTGGCGCGTTTAAATAGAGAAAAGAAGCGCTCCCCTTCCGTAGAACGCGGGAGACAGGAATTAAAGGGGCCGTGTTGTTATTTTAGAAGGAAATGAGCAGACGTGTGCTGTCAAGACATGTATTAAAAAATAATATATATACTTCCATATATGTTATATTTTCCTTTGGCTGGACCTTTAGTAAAGCAATAACAACCAAACATCTATATCATGTCTTACTTTATATATCTATAATAGATGTTTCTGTTTTATATGAGTCTACGCTTGCCTCGTTGGCGCAGTTGGCAGCGCGTCAGTCTCATAATCTGAAGGTCGTGAGTTCGAGCCTCACACGGGGCAGTGTTTTGCAAAATAAGACATCATATATTCAAGTCTCATTTCTCTAGTATGAAAATATAAGTATAGTCCTACACAAATCAACAATTGAATAATAATCACACCCGCCCAGTATAATGGAATCAATTGAGACCCTTCCTAACAAAATTAGGCTCGCTTTCATTTAATAATGCTTTTTTTTTAGTACAACACTGCCCCCTTAACGGAATTTCAGGGCATAGCAATAAGATACAAATTAAAATGCCCTTAGGAGGCGATGTTGTATTATAAACAATTGTGAATGCGTTGCAATTCAATATTAGTGACTATATACTCCATGAGCAAGGCTTGAAAATTCACCAATGTGTATCATCTGGGTGGGCAAATTCTAGTTATTGTTTTTGACTTGCTAGACATCTCCAGTTCACAGTTTGTCATGCTAACTGTTGTGGGATAGTAGCTTAGTGATTGTTATGATGCCTTGAATATGTGGACCACTATGAGAAGAAATCTGAAGCCTATATATTGAGGATTTTCTGTATTTTAGGGCTTGGTGGCTACTGTGGCTGCCTAAATCCACCAAATGTATATATTTCCTGGTATCCAGATCCCTACTATATTACAAAATGTTGTATTTATTAGGTTGGATATAAATATCATATTCCAAAGTTAAATTTCACTTCAGGAAACTTAACTAATGAGCTCTGTCACAGATAATATTAAGTGTGAAGGTGTCTCTCTTTAAATTAAGATACATCCTCCATATCACAAAATTATATCTGTTAGTAGTCGAGCAGTATTTTTTTACATGAAACTTGTAATATTGACAAACTACTGTCCTAGGCAAAACTCAAATTTCATAATACTTTGACCAAATCTCTAGCGGTCAAAAGTAAACATTTTTAAAGGGACATTTTTGTCTTAATACATACATTTTGCCTAGCCCACATAGAAATAACTGACATGCTAGTTGGGCACACCCCATTAATTTCCATGCAAGTCATTATGAAATGAAATAAATTATTGCATTTATTAAATAAAAGCCTCCTGAAATTAAAACGTGGCACTACAAAATAAAAGCCCATTGAAACGCATGAGTGTGGAATTATAAATTAAAGGTTCCCTGATTTATATAAAAGTAGCGCTTTTGAACATGTGTATTTTGAAATAGCATTTATACATGGTTACATTAATTTATATGTGGAGAAATATTTTAGGTAGGTACATCTCCCTAGTAGGAGAGCCCTGGAGATAGACGAGATCTGCCCAGAAATGCTGAAAGTCTTGAATGAAAAATGCTGTTTCATCCAATCTGACTGAGCTTGATCTAATTTGCAGAGAAGAATGGGCAAGACATTCAGTCTCTAGATGTGCAAAGCTGGTAGAGTATGGCTGCAATTGCAGCGAAAGGTGGTTTTAAACATGAAACATTGCCTATCAATGAATACACGGTTTACAAACGGTGTTGTGTATTGTGTTTGTGGCAGATTTGGATGCCTTCATGACAGAAGTTGGGTAAACTGACATGCTAGAAGGATTGTTGTTTAATTGTTAAGTCCATCTGGGGAAACACAGCTTTTTGTTTAATAAACAATTGAACTGAAAAATGTTCCCTGTTTATTTGTTTGACTGACACTTTTGAATGTTGGTACAATAAAATGTAGTTTAAAAATATATCTTAAAAGTAGTAAACTAAGTTTGCCGTGTTGCTGTAGCTTAGTTTCAGTGTAGTAAAGCTTCATTTAACGTTTAACTGGTAGCTCAGCTCACTATTTCAATGTAGTGCTTCACAACTATATGGGATACACAGCAATAGTAAATACATGACCCAAATAAATAACCAAACAAAAACAAAACAAACGTCAGACCGGCCTAACAACTCTAGGTTAACCAAAATCCAGCGGTGTTTTAAACGTTTTCGCCGAATTCAAGCATTGTAACAAAGGGGGCAATGCATTCCACAGCATAGGAGCCACTGCTTGAAAATAATGGTCCCTTCTAGTTTTAAAGTGTACTGATGAAAACCTGCCAGATGCTGGGGTGATAGGATGTGTAGTTCTGTTTTATTTTTTTGGACTTCAGACCTTTTTACACAAGTAAAAGCATTTTGATCAATTTAGATTTTGAATGAAATATAAATAATCGATAAGTAAGGCATCAACGATTAGGCCTAGAGATGGGTCAGGTCAGGTCTAGAAGACCACCAGAAAAAGACTGATGACAAAAATGAGCATCTTGTGTTACCTTGAGAAAAATATTAAGAGTTAAACAAATTATAGCTTTCAAAGCATTACTACTAAAATCCATACACTAGTCATTGGCTGTACCTGCCCACACACACCTGAGCCCCCACCATCACATTATAGCTGTCAATCCTCCCATTTTTCCCGGGATTCTCCCATTTTACTCTACTTTACCGCTGTCCTCCCATTTTAAATGTGCTTTTCTTGACTTCTATATAAAAGTCTGGCGACAAGCGTTGACAGTAGCCTAGGAATAAACGGCAGAAACTATTCACGAGTTTCTAGTGTCCTGATACTTTGCGCGAATTATGAGTGATATTTCCACTTTGAAGTAAACAAACGATTTCTTATTTTATTAATTTCCGATTGGAATGCTTCAAACTAATAATGATAAAAAACACAACCTGACCTTAGGGCTGTTGCAATTAAGAAAATGTACCTGCTGTGATTTAGGTTGGTCCAAAACCCATTGTCTGCGGTATTACAGTTTAGTACTGGTGATCTGACTGTACGCAAGATCAAAAGCCTATGGCGCGAAGCGTAGCTACAGCGTCTTGATGTAGGCAAGCATGTAGACCGAAAAAAGTAATGTCACACTAGGCTGTTTTCGGTTGAACAACCCAAAAGTTTAGGCGACAACATATTCCATTTTCTTTCCCACACGAAATACAGACATGTCCCAAAAGAATCACTCGTGTTTGTGTGTGCGATGCATGTTGCGCTTTGACTGTACAGCACTTAACTAAACTGTAGTAAAGTTCTACTTTGTATAGGCTTCGCCCTTTAAGGCTATCGCTAGTGGGTTTATCCCTCGCGCGCATGCGCAGCACTGAAAAGAATTTAGTCCACGCCCACCAGTAGGTGGGCCCCACCTACGGTCTCACCTCGTGTATAAATAGCCACGAGACCGTACAATCGGATCCCATTTTTCTTCAGCGTTCCAGTGAACAGCACTACGAAGTTTTTGATTCAAGATGCGTCGTCAGGATGTTATCCGGATCTGCCCGTCTTGTCAGGCTGGAAACATCATGGGCTATGACCTCCACGCCCGCTGCGAGTCATGCTTGGGTCCGGAACATGCCGGACTGGCATTGACTCCCCAGGCATCGTGCCCCTACTGCGCACGTCTTCCCCTCGCGGAGAAGCAGTGGAGAGCAGACGCTTTCGCTGCTATCGCTGAGGATGACTGGGTTGTCCAAGACATCCCGGTGGACGAGGCGTTGGACCTGCTTGATCCGCTGAAGGGGGCCGAGTCGGACGATTCCGTTCCCTCCATCCGCCGATCGCCTGGTGGGTCGCCGATACCTCCCATTATTCATCTGGGGGGGGCAGGTGGTTGACGAGGCTGGAGGCAGCGCACACCCAGAAGACCCTGGAGTGCCTGTTTCTGCTGCTTCCCACCTGCCGGCGATCGGGGGGCTTGTTAAAGAGCTCCCCGGGATCATTAGGAGGGCAGCGGCCTACAAGGGCCTAGCTGTCCCTCCAGCACAAGCGCTGACAGGCCCGGACGGAGAGATGCTTGGTGATCTCTCCATGGCTCAGCCGACCAGGCAGGATGCCGTTTGGCCACGTTTTCCGGCCATCCAATGGTACCAGGAGGGGGCGAAGAGCGACCCTATGAATCTGAGGGCTCCGGTGTCCACCTATGTCCCCATTACAAAGGTGGAGAGGTGCATCGACAAGGGGTTTCCGTCGGTCCCCCCGATAGAACCTGGCCTCGTCTCGTTTTTTGATAAACAGGCGAACACTCACCGGCCATCGCTGCCTGCCAAAGACTAGTTTGTGGCTCGTCTTACAGACCGCATCCACTAGTGTGCGGCACAGGCTTCAGCAGCGGCCAACAACATGGCGTTGTTGGCGTTCTCGCTCACCGAGCTTGCTGCCGGGTCGACCGCCATGTCGGCAAAAGAAGCGAGTGAGCTCAGCAAAGCGGCAAGCGCTACGCTCACGCTATGCGCAACGGTCGCAGTCACACAAGCCAGGAGTCAGGTGTGGTTGACCCAGATCCAGCAACACTTGTGGCTCCAAAGTTCCAACTTCCCTGAATCATCGAAGAAGACGTTCATAGAGATTGTCCAAATGGGCTGTTTGGGCCTGTCTTCAGGACGACGGTGGAGAGCAAGAGCTGCGGCGGAGGAGGCTGAACTTTTCCGACGTCACGCCAGCTGGGCTCAGCCAGCCCAGCAGCCCGTTCGCCTGTCACGCTTCAGTAACTACTGGAAAAACTGCAGAGAGCAACGCCAGCAGCGAAGAAGAACCTTACTGTACCAGTTGTTCAGGAGATGGCTCCCTGGGACGAAATGTTCAGCGACATCCCTGCAGCCCAGCCGGCTAGACTGGACCCTGTCTGGCCTCATTTTCCAGCCATCCGTGCGATACCAGAACGGCGCGGCTGCTGACCCAAGGGCCCTCCGGTCTCCTATCGCCACGTACGTGCTGATCGCGAAGGTCCAGGGGTTTACGGACCGCGTGTTCCAGTCTGTACCCCCATTGGAGCCCAGCCTCTCTGCCTTTTTTGGCGTCAAACAGGCCGGCGTTGTGTGCGCTCGACGGCCTATCCTACCAACTGCCAGAGACCAGCTGTCCACTCGGCTGGCTCACCGCCCTCACCAGTGAGCATTTCGTCAGCTAATAATATTGCACTCTTGGCTTTTTCTCTCACCAATCTGGCATCGAATTCAGCCACCATGTTGGAGGGGGAGGCGTCAGAGGTGAATAGAGCTGCTAGCGCTGCCCTCACTCTGTGCACCTCCATTGCCGCCATCAGCTCTGATGGACCATTCGGGCCTCTCTTTAGGTCTGTGGTAGACGCAGCCAGAACAGTGTCTGAGGAGACGGAGATACTCCGGCGCCACATTGGCTGGACACAGCCTCCTGCCTGCCCTTGGCGCCCTCCGGGTCAATGGCGGGCTCGCTTCAATACAATTCAATTCGGGTCAATTCGTTGCGCAGAGCTTCGAAATAGTGTGATTCTGGGTCATTTATAGTCCGTGGTGAGACAATTGTGCAACATCGTAGGCTTTCTACCAGTTTAGTATAGGCCTACTAGTTATCACGTGTAACTTTGTCAAGCAGATGTTGGGCCAAAATATTAGATGGGAAATATGACAAATTCATTATTAAATAAAGCATATTAAAATAGCGTAAGATCAAAAGCCTATGCCGCGCCGAGCGTAGCCTATGGTACACCGCCTTCATTTAGGTAGCATGTAGACAGAAAGACGTGATGGCAGTTTCGGGTTAACACGAAAGATTAGGAGACAACATATTCAATTTTCTTTCCCCACACGAAATGCAGATATGTCCCAAAAGAATCACTCGAGTGTGTCTGCGATGCACGATGCGCTTCCCTGACAAAGTACACAGCACTTTACTTAACTGTAGTAAAGTGCTGTAAAGCATAACGTCTGAGTGTCGTAAATACATACACTCCCAAAGGCTACAACCATGGATATATTACCGTATTGGTCCGAATATAAGTGTTTTTTTCTTTAAATGAGTCTTAAAAAGTAACGTCTTATATTTGGGGTCTAGGCAAATGGCGTACATTACTTGTAAGATAGTTAATGCACTCATCCACCATCCCTTTCTACTATCATACAGATGCATGAAATATGGAAAGACAGTGATCGTCTTAAACAAAGCGGCTCAAAAGTAGGTCAAGTTAAACAACTGAGGAGTTACGATGGCAATTTTAAAATCATTGTGATTAATGCAGCAGAGTCATCAAACAACTCTCAAGCAGCCAAGAAATATGGTGCCACTGAATACAATGTTCAAACGATGGAGAGCGCCAAAATACTGACTTGAAATGCAAACAGTTTTACCGTGTTCCCAAAAGCGGCCGCTTCCAAGAGACTGACGGGGGAGTGTGTAAAAACGTGACTGAAAAACGGAATGAAAGAATTCCCAGAGCGGCCATTCAACTTAAAGAGCTAAATAACCACTGATGTGGTAGAAGAATGTTAAAAAACAGTACAACAAGTTTTATTTAATGTATTTTTAGTATAATTAATTTTTAACATTTTGTCTTCAAAATGTGTTATTGAAAAAGGGAGGGGTCGTCCTATATTCGGACCAATACGGCATAAGAAGCTACAACCGGCTATATGGGGCTCGGGGAATTTGTGCTTAGATAGCGCACATGCCCTAGATCAGACGTCATATTCTATGGGCTAGCCTCATGAAAAAAATCAAATGTTAACAGGCCTGAAACACAAGGTAAACACAGGGCAGGGAGTGACAGAGAAACAGGTCTGAAACACAAGGTAAACACAGGGCGGGTAGTGACAGAAACAGGCCTGAAACACAAGCTAAACACAGGGCAGGGAGTGACTGGGAAACAGGCCTTAAACACAAGCTAAACACAGGGCAGGGAGTGACTGGGAAACAGGCCTTAAACACAAGGTAAACACCGGGCAGGGGGTGACTGGTGTTACGACCTCAACCTTCCGCTACCCGGTGCTGAAGAGTAACATAAAACACCAAACCCAGCAAAGACTGCCACAGATTATTAACCCAGATTAAGCACTACACATAAACAGGGAACCTGGCATAAATAATCAAACCAAGGGGAAACCACAGAGCCAACCTCGCAATGGGCCATTGAAGTCTGTAGTCTCCCATATACTACAAAAACATTGGAAATACTAAACTATTTAACAAAACCACGAAAAGCAATACTACCAGAATCCCCGTTAACAGAAACACTACTACACATAATCCCATAAGCAGCCGCTCTTCCCCAGTCAGAGAACCAGATTGAAGATCAGCAGCTCCTCAAATAGCTGGTCCCCAGGTGTAACGAATCCTTAATCACCAGGCTCCTCCTTGGCTCCCTGAAACAGGTAACAGAAAAGACCAACATCAGTAAAACCAAGGATGTAGCCGTGACACTGGGAAAAAGGCCTGAAACACAAGGTAAACATAGGATACTTTCAAAAGAAATCTTAAAACACATTTTTAGCTCAGCTCAGCATTCTCTTAAATCATATTTGATCTGGTTTTATTATGTATGTACATTTCTAATAGTTTGCATCACAGCTATCAGGGTAAAGGACATTATGAGCATCCATACATTTTTGGTAGAATAGCGTTGACTTGTGAGCAGTCGGTGTAACGATTAAGACAAGCGTACATTTGGAAAAACTGAATATTGAGTTTAATATCCAAAATTTCACTTTTGCCAGCCTTGAACAACTTTGGGATATTAAACCGTTAAGATGTATGTGTATTGGCTGTAATGATTGACTGTCACCACTAGAGGGCAGCAATGTCATCAAATGTAGCAGCAAAATGTGACAGTGGCCTTTCAGAGTGTAAAGTGAAGAAGAGAGACTAGCTAAGAAGAGAGTACAATTTGAATAAATCCAAACCAAAATAAAGATTTGGCTCCAAACTTGAGATGTTTGCCTCCAGCATTGTGTGTGTGAAACAGATGTGTAAATGATTCCAGAGTAATGCAGCTAGATTTACACTTGTGGTTACTGTGCTCTCGGTATGCCACTCCTTTCTCATGTTGGATCTCTGGTGTATTATTTTCAAACATGCTTGTGTCTGGGTGTGTGATTGTGTTTGTGTACAGTATGAGTGTGTGTATTGTACAAGTGTGGGTATTGTACGATTGTAAGGGAGAGTAAGGTTTTGGTGTGTGAGAAACATACAATAATGCTATTACCGTAATGTACTTTTTGTGTGTAATTTCAATGGATGCATGAAGCTGCATGTGGGACATAATGAACAGATGTCCATAACCAGACGAGCTGTGTTCAGGATCCATTTCTAATGTGGATGAAGATGACACAATAACCCAGAAAGGAAGTTCTTCCCCCTTTGGGTAGGAATGCTCAACATGATAGATGACAAAATATTTTTGAGGTGTGGAAATCTGCACAGCTCCGACACACATCTTTGATGTGCTGTTTTGACACTGATCCCGAAAATCTTCAGGGAGGACTGAGGAGTCTGGGGATTTTCCCTCTGGGCTACAGATTTTGTGGTTCTTAAAAGAGGTTGCCTTCCTTTTCATCGCCCATCCCACCCCCACCCCTTCTTGATTTTTGTTTCTTCTCCTTTAGCACTCCTCCTCTCCTCTTCTTTACTTCCATCTCTTTGTAGGTTCTCCATCTCTCCTGTCACTACGTATTGATTACGCCGTCAGCAGGGAATTCAGTTCAGCCTTTCATCAGATCTGGGCATGTGTTTACAGACAGACACACACCGATTTAATTATTATTATGTGCAATACTCCATTGCATTCCAGAGATGAGCACATGCTACTTCTCAGAATAGCTTAGGCCCTTATCTTTTCATGTTACAAAGGTCTGTGTCTGTTTCCAACCTGGTCTACCATTTTGCAGTTGCCATATTAAATGCATATTTTATCATTTTTTTTAGGGTGTTTATTATTTGGCACATACTATACAGTGTATTAGTTGAGATATGAAGTCTAGTGTTTCTTCTGTATTGCTGGTTTGATGGATTTCTTGGCTGGCTACAGTATAGTTTTAACCCATTGCCATAAAATATATCCTGACATTGATTATTAGGGTCCATCTGGGGAGCCGTGCATTGAAGCTGCTTAAAAAGGGCAGGCACTTTCCAAAGAATTAACAGTTTATGAATCATCTGGTTGTTTGCACTGTCGGCAAACCTAAACCACGCCCGTATTGCTATCAATACGACTGATTGCTAAGTTCAGTTGCTACTCGGACACATTTGCGATGATTCCTAGGCAATCCAGACTGATTCTTGTGACATTTCTGAAGCTCGCAGGATGGTCTCGCGAGGCTAATACAAATAAGTAATTTCACAAACACCCATAACCACTTATTTTTACATCCATTTTAACAGCAAAAACAAACGTGATTAAAAAATGTAACACCCATTTAGCACTACAATAAACATTAAAACAGATTAAGTCATCATCTCTGGGCCGTACAAAATGCATGTTTCATTGAGAATTCAGCCTTCTATATAAGGCTCTGTTTTCCCACGTTCACTAAAAAGTCTCCAAGGTTTAAAACCACAGGTTCTTTGATATCGGCTCTGAATCATTGAGTGAAAGCTTACTGTAAGGCAGGGTTTAACCACGTGTGTGTGTGTGTGGGCGTGCTTGAACTGAATTATTACCCAGACACACTGTAGACTCTACAGCGCGCATGTGAGCACACACACACACACATACGTGGGCTTGGTGTTACCAGTCTGCGTGTGACTGCAGAAGGTATTAGTTGTAGCAGTGTACACTAATTTCAATTTTTAACGTAAGACAAATATGAGGTATACAAGTTTGAGATATGTCTTGATATGAGGGTGGAGAAGGGAAAGAACATAATGTAGACTGCCTTCAAGAGATCGGAGAACGAGGATATTGCTTCTACAGACGGGATTTGAAGATGGTTGTCTGGCAGGGTTGGGAAGTAACTGATGACATGTAATCAGTTAAAACTTACAAACCTGCAGCTTTAATCTATTACATTACCATCTACATGGACCGATGCTTGCTGAAGGAAAATTCAGAAAACTGTTTTCTAAATGACCTAATGACAATTAATTAACTGAAAAATCTGCCCCCCCCGAGCAACAAAAATACAATCCACCAGCATAGTTTTTGGATGGTGTTTCAAAGGATAATTATTTACGGAACATCATAAATTACGTTACTGATTATAATTTTAGTCTGGTAACTAGTTAATATAACTGATTGCATTGTAAAAGTACCCACCCGACCCAGCCCTGTTGTCTGACCTGGCGATAGATAGATAGATAGATAGATAGATAGATAGATAG
>JAODOY010022472.1:0-24418 GCA_025399855.1 Forbesichthys papilliferus
ATGTATATGTGTAAATATATATATATGTATATGTGTAAATATATATATGTATATGTGTAAATATATATATGTATATGTGTATATGTAAATATGTCAACAATAAATATATGTAAATATGAGGTTGTGTGGGCGTTCCAGCATTATCAAGGAGTGGCCCTTTAAAGGTATAGTCAGCTATTGCAAGCTAAACATAAGATAACAAACTTCTCTCCTTGCATTTCGCTATCTTATCGTTCCCTGTGCTTGTTGAACAACATGAATCATATTAGTGTATTATTTACCTATTAAAATCAGCCAGATTTAATTGTGATGAGATTAAACGTGTGTGTGTATGTATGTGTGTGTATGCGTGTGCACAGTGGAAGCGTGTACATGCAAAGTACATAGTGTGTAGAGCATAGTGTAGTGCAGCGTGTGTGTGTGTTGTTTCTCTGTTTGCCTCCTGCTTCCTCTGCCAAGCCTTTCCTCTGTGCATGTTTGTATATATCTGATGGTAGGGAGCGATGTAAAAGAGAAGCAAATAGAATGGCCATCTGGCAGGTGTCTGGCCTTAGCTGTCTGCGGGACATGGATGGATGGATTCTATTGGACGAGGGACACGAGAAACGCAAAATGCCTGAGGTCGGCGGGTTTAGGAAATCCCAGCAGTGTTGAGCGAGAGAGTGATGTTGGGCCATTCTCTGGCCAGCACGGTGAGAACAGCTCTCCCTGTTATGTCTACGGTGGCCGTGTATTGCGCTATTTATCGCGTTCGTTGCACTTTATAGCGCAGAGCCGACCAGAGAAAACACATATAAACCAGTCTTCCCCCGCACCGCCGGGGCGCGTTTAGCTCAGTCCTCCTCGAGAGATCACGGCTTACACAGTATCAGCTCTGCCCTGTCTGTCTGGTGGTTCAGGGTTGTCGTCATGGTGACGCACGTAAACACAGCCCTAATTAGATGGTCGGGGAGCCCAGATGACCGTTAGCGACGGCAGTGTTTTTCTTCCCCCCGTGTGTCACGGACATGACTTCAGTGGGTCTGGACGGCACAACACACCCTGTTATTGGCCTGGCTGGCGGGAAATGACGAGGGCCGCTTGTACCAGAGTCCTTATAAGCAGGTCTGATCACTCGGCAGCCATCTTGGTAATGCCTCTGGGTATTTATCAGCAAGACTGTATCTAAATGAAAGGTGAGAGAGCCATAACTGCACCTTCAATGGTCACCAGGACCTAAAAACTAAAATCAGGAGAAAAAAAAAACTGCTTTAAACGTTCGGTGAGTTTTCCCCCATAATACGGTTTAAAACGTTATCTTCCCTGCAGGCGGTACTTCTACACATGCCCAACTGTCAACATGTGTGAAACCACGCAGTTTGCAGTTAGGTCAAGTGCAACTTTGCATTTGACCAGTTAGGTCAAGGTTTGGCCGTTATTAAGCAGACAGTTAGCTGCTTTCCTCCAACTGCTATATTTGTTGTAATAAAATTCTCCTGCAACAGTTCCATTGAGATGTGGCCTGTTCCCTCTATAACGTCTCTGGTTGTACCCAGGGCTCGTCCGCGCAGGACATGGGCATGACGATCACCGCCAGAAGGGCATTGCTAGATTACAGCTGGCAGCCGTGCCACTGCCTAGGAATGCTTTCTGGAAGGAGGGATCCACCGACCCTAACACCACCTCCACCACCACACACACCACCTACAACACACACCCCCAGAAGAATACATTAGTCAACAGTAGAAGAGGTCATACACCAGAGGTTCCTTCAGAATTGGCCAACATTGCGATTGTTTGCAAACATATTTAAACAGTTTTCGATTTGCATTGTGTTCGCCGCGAACGTTTGCGAACAAAAGCAAACGGTTTGAGGCGGTAGTTCTCGATGAACACACGTTGAAGCTGGATGAAGGGTGACAGTTTAAATAATTATTTAATTCATATTGAAATTCACTAATTATTTTAAAACGTTTACATACATTTTTCAAAACTCCAGTTCAGAGCAAACATGTTTGCCACGAACGTTCGCCTCTGTTCGCCTATTTTTAACGCACTTCAGTTGTCGTACTTAGCCGACGTTCACGCCCCCATGAGCGGAGGGACGCAGTGGGGTATTGTGGGGAAGGGGGGGATGGACAGAGCTCTTGTGTGCAAAGGGGCCCGCGGGCCCTCATTTTGAACCTGGCAGCTCCAGGGAGCATTCCAGACTTGAAAGGTTTATTTGGTTATCTCTCTTTCCCAAAGTCCCGAGGTGAAATATACAGTTAAGTAAACTCCGTTGATGTAAACCAGTTTTTGTCAGGCAGCAGTAAACAGCTTTCGACTGCTGGCAAAGTGGTCACGCTCTATACCTACGCTGTGTGGTTGAGAACGGACCAGAAATAGCCAGTATAGTGGAGTAATACTGTCCAGAGTCTCTCAACTGAGAAGATTAGGATCTGTAGCCTTAGAGCACTGTACCTTCTACAAATACCCATACTCCCATACGGTGGGGTGGACAAAGGTGGTATTTTTAATTTCGAATTTGCATGACTAGTGTTTTAAAAAAATATGGAAAAGCACATCCTTCTAATCTTACAGACTATAGTGCTATTTGACCTGTGTGTGTGTGAGAGAGAGAGAGAGAGAGAGAGAGACTGTGTTTGTACGGTTTTCCAGAATTTGGTCTGCATTCATGTGGATAATTATAACTTTATGGAGTTTTTACCTCCCCTCCTTACGACCACATCTGCAACAGAGGCAAGTTGTAGAGGAAGGGTGGAGGCCATGATTTTCTCGTTCTCCAACTCTCTCTCTCGCTCCATCCCTCTCCTCCATACTCTCCTGCCCTGTTCTCCCTGCAGCCCGCATCTGTCTCCCTGCTCCCCGTCGTTTCCCATCACTCCTCCCGGTGCGGACCACCTACATCTTGAGCCTTGGGTGGACCCAGAACCGTTGCTATCAGCGCACGTATACTTCAACGGCCCATAATGACTTAGAGCCGGTCCATAAACACTTTCAGATGCACAGAGACGCAGCCCGGGCCCTGACAGGCCTCTCCTCACCACAGAGGCTGCAGCCACTTAGCTGTTTCCCCATTCTATTCTTAATAGCAATCTGTTTGTTTGTTCATTCCTTCCTTTTCTGTTTGCTTGGCCACCCTGTTTTAAAAGATTTCACAATGTCTTTTGAGGCAGCCCGGGCTTTGGGTTATTGCTTGCACATTTGCCAGCGTTAACACGTTTTTACGGCGAGGTGTGTTCCGACTGGTCGTTTACCTTTTTTAGTCTGCCTCTCTCTCTCTGTCTGTGGTGGGTATTCTGGCACCGACGGTAACGGTATCTCCGTGGTGATTTCTTTTGACCTCACAATGTTGTTATATCTGCACACAGATGCAGTGTCCACGGACCCAACCCTTGAAGATGAGGTCATTCCATGTTGTGTAATTATGTTGTACATTATGTATCACGTGGGTGGGGCTAACATGATATTCCTTAACTCACAGAGTGACCTCACACCAACCTAACCACAATAGAGTTCTGCAATTGGTTTAGTGCAGCCATATGGTAAATATTGGAAGATGTAAGATGTCGGACTGTTCAGCGTTATTTGTTTTGTGTCATCGTGTATGTCACACTTAATCTAAAGGAACATACTCGGAAGAATAAATATTGGAATTTTTAACATGCTTATATTGTACATCAACGTTGGCCACAAAGAGGGGAAAAAATCAGGCGCATTTCAGAATTTGCAATAGTGCTTAAAGGTCTAGTAAACAGTTTCTCCTGAAAACAGCATTTATTAGACTTTATACTGACACTTGGCGTATGTGCTGCAGCACCAATTCTAACCATAAGAGTAAACATAGCAAGCACCGCAAAAAAAAAAGAACAAAATTGCTATTCTTAGGTGACTCCTACAAATAAATAATTCTGTATACCTGCAAAACTATTTGAATGTGTATATCACGTGAGTGTACATGATTTACAAAATGTTTAACATTGCTGTGTGTCCTTTCTTCAAATCGCTTAGTTTAACTTTAAAGCTGCAAAGGACCTTTGGTAAATTGGTGGTTCTGTTTGGCGTTTTGACGTTGGACGAAGGGTGACAATTAAAATCAATTTATTTTTAAATGTTTATAGAAATCGTTCAAAATTCTAATTCTGAGCAAACATGTTTGACATGAACATTTGCCACTGTTTGCCTATATTGAACGCTCCTCAGGTATCGTGAGCTTCAGATTGATTTAACCGGCAGAATCAATCTGGAGAGTTTCAAATGCTTGCAACTTGATCCCGAGTAACAACTAAACATAACCATCAGCGTTGTACTGATAGCTATACAGGATTGTTAAGGTTTATTTAGGTAAAAACAACTTGAAAACAACAATGACAGACAGAAAGTTCTTCCAATAAACTACCAAGTATTTATTAGAAATGTATTTTCTTTTCTTTTTTGATGGACGGCTCCCCCAATGGACTTGTGTCTAACAATCCATGTAGCATGTCAGGTTAGCTCCTATAGAAATCCAATGTGTCTCTTAGTTCTAGATACTGTTGATTTTCCTGGGGGCATTGGTAAAACTAATTCTAATGCGAATAGCAAATAAATTGCTCATATTTAACCATAAAAAAAGTATACTATACTATACTATACGCAATATTAAATTGTATTGTGCCCAATCCAACCCCAACATCGTGATGTTAGTGGAGCATTACAGAGGTTCGCTCACACCATCTGTATCGCTGCACCTGGAGTTTATCTGCAGAGGAGATAGACACAAACATTCACACATCATTCCGCGTAAACCTCCAACGCACATCATACTCTCCTTGCAGTCAGAGATTAGTTTCCATTATCTACTGCTTGCTGTGACAGGAGGCAGATAGACTGTTTGAAATGACATTTTTGCCAGCAGACTGTGAACATCGTTACGTGACAACAGACCATCTCCGAGACGGCCTCAGAAAGGAGCAAGGAGAAGAGATGGGGTGAGATTGAAATCAGTCTCTCTGCAGCTCTGCTCCCATCTTCTATCAATGTTGACATTTCCGCGAGCTTCATATCATGGTAGAATGTGTTTTTATTTCCTTGTGTGTTGCGCAGCAGATTTTGAAACATGAATGCATATTGTCCGTTTGTTTTGGCCTGCTAAAGGTTTTCTTGAAGCACAGTTGATGAAACGTATACGTTAAGTATGAATAGACCCCGATGTCCTATATAAACCTGTGTGTGTGTGTGTGTGTGTGCGTGTTTGTCTTCAAGTCCAGAAATGATTCAAGGTAAGTATGACAAAGAGGCTCTTTTATCTCGCTTGTTTAGGATTCTCTCACCTTTATCTCCCCATAGCGAAACTATGCATCTTATTGTGAGATCTCCCTGCCTTCCAACCTGTTTTGGGACATTGTCTCACGTTCTGTCAGCACACAGGCCAGTAATCTTCACGGCCTGGTTGACCTGCCAAGCGTGGCGTTTCACAGCTCAGCAGACGCTATCGGGACAGATTCTGGACCGCTATCGCCTCATGTGGGCCCGAGGGCGGACGGATCCACCGCTGACAGGATCAGACAAGAAAACTGCTGGGCCACGATACGACAGCGCATACGCTCTCTCAGGTGATGTTACAAAGCTGCCGAGATTACAGATGGGCTGATTGTAGATATCAGCTTTCTGTCGGATGGATAGGTTTCATGTGGAGAAAGGTGAAGGGTGGAAAATGAAATGAGACATTTTGCGTTGTGGCAGAACATTGTTTGGGTTTCAAACTCTATTATCTTAAGTATGTTCTCTAAAAGAGTACCCAGCTTGAATCTATGAGCGCTCAAGCTTATTGTAATGACATGGAGAGTAAGTGATAAGTGATCACTATGAAAGAAAATAGTGTGTATACATCACATGGATCGGAGCGCTGATGCTGTATACTATAGTAAATCTACATTACTGTACACTACAGTAAATCATGTTATGTCAGTTTGTCCTCCATATTCTGTAACAGCCAAATCTGTTTGATGTCAATTGACCCCCAGTTGCAAAACTGCAAATATTATTAGTAAACACAACTATACAATTACTTGAGTGTACAGAATGTATTTATGTATACGCACTGTATGCAATGTATCATCTAAATGTATACAAGTTTGGGATTGTTGCTTAAAAGGTAAAAAAAAAAGGTATAAATATTGTATTAACATATTAAAGAAATATGAACTGTTAAGAGAGTGATGACAGAGAGATAGCGAGAGAGAATAGTGTTTGTATCTGGTTTCACCCATGAGAGCTGTGTCATGGAGTCATTATAACCTTTCCAAAGGGCCTGTCATCATGTAAAGAGGCCTTTGCTAGCCATCACAATGGCATGTAGCAGAAACTGTCTTCTCAGGGTCATCCGAAGTTCCCCCAGGCAATTATGTTTGTAAGCAAGCCCAGGTCGTGTTTGTGACTCACTTTGCTGGTCATTTTCCCGTGTGTCAATGCTTCCCTGCGTTTCCCGCAACACCCGGCACTTTTTTTTTTCTTCAAGGTACCCGCTGTTTTGTCAGAATAACTGCCTAATTGAAGCCCCCTTTGATGTCCGCAGTTAAGAGGCTTAGTCTGTGCAGTGTCACTTAGCAGGCTATAGCAAATAATGACAATCCCACCCCCCCCCCCGCCCATTCCCAGTCTCCCTCTTTACAGGTTGACCACGAGGGCCGTGCGGTAATGATCTCTGACAAAGTGTTTCTCCATGTGCTCCGATAAACGTCCCCTCGTACAGTCAAGCGGGATTCCATTGCCATGGAAATCACGAGATAATTGACAGAGTGCCGGCGGAATTTGAGCCAATAGACCAAGGTAAGGCTCACCCACAATGGGCCCCCTGAAATACCCCCCCCCCCAACACACCGTCCCCCCATTACCCCCATGTCTGGCCCACTATCTCTGGGGTGTTGAGAGAGGAGGTTCTGCTCATATCATCGCAGCCTGAGTGCCTACAGACAGAAACAACTATTCCATCTGCTCAGGCCGTCTCGCCGTTGAACTGAGACTTGGCGTTGTCCAGTGTAACACTATTATCGGCTAATTTGTCTCCTCAAAAAAATGAAACGATGGAAGGCTGCTTTTTCTTTGTGTGGTCTCTACAAAGCAATTTTTGTGAAAATGATTTAAGCTATGTTAAAGCTATTTTAGTAAAAAAATATTGTGAAATGGACAAATACTATGTCCACGCAACATACGGATATACCTCATAACCAAACACACATGCACACACACACACACGCACACACACACGCACACACACACGCACACACACACACACACACACACACACACACACACAGACTTCAAAGGAAGCAGAAATGATAGCCTGCATACTAACTGGGGCCTGGCACACTGTCCTTGGCTTTGCCTGTTCTGAAATAAATACATCCTCAAATACAAAACAGGCATGCAAATACAAACCCAATGGAGCACATGTTTTCATAGCAGTCAGAAGCTATTGTTCTTCTTATAAAGGCAGTGGAGTAGCTTTTGGGGGGAAACAGTGTTCAGGTGCTTGGTTTTATTTGATTTAAACTTTTTTTTTCTTCAAAAAGACTGAACACACACACACACACACACACATAGAAAACAAACATTAAAGTGTAGTTCGCATTTAAGTGAAGACTCCCACATCCATTGATGCAATCCTGACAGCTCATGTTTTTAGGTTTTTACCACATTATCTGAGCAAAGCAACATGCGGCGCTCCGAAAAGCGCACGGGAACATCTAGATAGCAGCCTGCGGAGGAGGCGTTAGAGCTACACATTATCTCTCTATGGTTATTAAACTTTGATGGGGTGGTGGTTTCAGCTCTTTAGGTCACCCAGAGGTAGATAAGAAGCCCCGTCACAATATATTCCTCCTTGAAGGCAACGTTAAACAAAGCCATTCCAGGGATTCTTTGGCTATGAGTGTTATCTGCTGTTTGGACCACCATCCCAGACTGCAAAGGAAACGGCATGGGAAGGTTGCGTCGTTCAACCAGCAACCATTTAAAGATGGATGATTGAGGTTTCATAAGAGCGCTCTGACAACGTGTGAAATGAAAGCCTTGGACGAGAGAGGGAGCCGCGTGTTTTTCAACGCAGCAGTTTAACAAAGTACATCTGCTTTCTTTGTTTAGAGAGAAATGTTCTCCCTCTCTCTTGCTTGGTTTCTTCCGCTATAAATCTTCGACCACAATGGCACAGTGAATAAAAGTCAGGGACAGCACAGTTCTGTTGTACGTCTCAAGAGTAACAACAACTCTGTGTTTACCCTTCTGTACAACTCCATCTGTCTACAAGTATACGTATCCATCTGTCAGGACTATCATTCATTTAAAACGTCTTAATTCCCAAGATATTTAATTTCATTTTTTGTTTTTATGGTACTTCTGAAGGTTTTTTTAATAAGTATGTTCTATATTTGACCATGTAGACTTTGCTTGAACATCAATGAGCTTTTGTAAAGCTCTCGACTCCCTTCAATGCCATAGGGTGCTCCCTCAGAAGCTCCGCAATTCACACATTGTATACACGTTGTCAAAGCTAGGATATTGTTTCTTGAGGTGCGCTCTGCACCACTTTGTTTGAGTTTTTTACAGAGCCAGGCCTGTGTAGGAACACCAGATTATTTCTCCAGCGAGCACACAGAATGAAAAGCTATTGCATGCCTTGAGGAGATATGCACTGAATTCGACAAAAGGTCTTTTATCTTACAATCGATGAAATCACCCATGAGGAATATTTAAGGGCTGTTTGTGTGTGTTGGCACAACATGCCCACACCCCAAACAAACACTGTGCCCTGACCACACACAGCTCAGTGACATCGATTTATAGCTGAACACAAGAATATAATAGACAAAAGAATTATTATTAATAATTGCTTTTGAACTCTGTTCACGGTATATGCACCCATAACCTTAGCGGAGGTCTATCACATTAAAAACTCCATATTATTTCCCGCAGGACGTCATTTCAAGAGTTTATTTTTGAGATAAGTATGCTACGCTGAGTTGAGGGTTTAACAGAAGTTCAATGTCCCTTTTAAAATATCTTCCCCAACCACCCCTGCTTTTCCACAATATATTTTGTTTTGCTTGCTTTGCTATTTATGATAATTGTCTGCTTATGTTCGATACATAAGTGGAGAAAATTGGTGGGGGATTTTACAGGCATTAGCATTCGTTAGCCCAAACTATGTGGCAGATGGTTTTAATGTTCCCCTGTCATTTTGAACAATTCACCCTTTAGCCTACATTTCATTATTTGACCCGTTGTACGAATCTCATTTTCTCTGTCATCACAACACAGTTTTCAGATTAGATTCTTCATGCATCAAGATTGCAAAACATGCACGCACAAGCACACGCACGCGCGCATGCACGCACAAACACACGCATGCACGCTCAAACACGCTCACACACGCACGCACACACACACACTCAACAGGCACTTGAAGAGGTCCACCCTGCAGCCGGATCTAGTTAGCAGTGCGGTAGAGAGTGCAGCCACACCTCATACAAATCAAAGAAAAGATGAGAGAGAGAGCCCCATGCACAGTCTCTCTCTCTCCTATCACATTATCGTCAGGTGTGAACTGAAGCCTGATGCACAGGGTCTGACGACAGCCTTACGCACGCACGCACGCACGCACAACCTTGGCTTTTATACCTCCTTTACCAGACTATATTGTTCTTTCTTTAGATCGCTATATAAAATAGCATTACTTTTGAAAATGCGCTCTTATTCTGAAAAATGATGCCTTGAACGTGACAATAGATGGCTCCAGAAAATGAAAGAATAGACTGCTCCAGAATTGACACGTCGATACGTCAATGGTGTAGGCCCATTAAAGGTACATTTACACTTGCAAAGAAGTGATTTTGGGGGGGGATCAATCAACACTGTTTTCATGTTATGGAGCACATGTGTAGCGTGTACACACATGCAGGTGCACCGTAAGAAACGCGCTTAGACACTTAGACTCATGACCACACAAACAATATGCACACGCACTCGCGCGCACACACAGATGTCTGATCTAATGCGCCGCTATGTTCCAGTGACCTAATCAACCGACAGCACCGGGATAAACCCTAGAAGGAGCACGTGCTGTCAGGACCCCACACCCCTGCCCCCCCCCCAACCCCCACACCTCTGCCACCCACCCCCACCCACGACCCTGCCTGCCGCCCACCCAACCACCCGCCCTCCCGAGACGTCGGCACGTTTGCCCGAGCCAACATGATGCAATCATTTTCTACGCAAAAATATAATCGCCTATTCATAAGTTAGCATTCATCGCACACACATGCTGTAGCGTCTGATTTAGATTAACCCCCACTTTCCTCGCCCCCCCCCCCCACCCTCCCGTGCCAAATGCAGGCCGGTGGAAGCAGAGCGTAGCGTAGCATATTGCCCAGGAGTAGGGTGGGTTGTGTGTGTGTGTGTGTGGGGGGGGGGGTTAGCTCACAGCTGGGAGAATGGTGCGCTAGCGCTGCCAAAAGCCCAGCGCATGACTCCCTTCCACTTGTCAGAATCACCATGTGTGCAATAATGTGATTACAGTCTGGTTACTATTATGATTTGAAACAACTGCTTGTGTGGAGGGGAATGAAACCAGGCAGAATCCATGCCTGTGTGTGTGTGTGTGTGTGTGTGGGGGGGGGGGGTGCTGGGGGTGTTACATACTGTAAGGAGGGACTGTGTAGTTGTTGGGGTTGAGTGTCTGGGTCTTGTCATAGTCGGGGGGAGCACTTTATGTCATTTTCTCATCACACACCTCCCCAACCGTCGCCCTTTACACCACCTCCTTCAACTCCTAACCCCCTTCCCCCCTTCCCCCAAACGCAAATTTCACCCTCTCTTCATTCGAGGTTACACAATCGCTGCACTACACATGCGGGGTTGTCATCACAGGTGCAGACGCTTTTCGCCAGAATAAAATAACGTGTCCAGCTCAACATGTTCCCTTCTTTTCTTGTGCTTTTGTTTTCATTTTCAGTCTCTCTCTCTCTCTCTCTCTCTCCTTCTCTCTTTTTCTGACTCCCTGGTTGGTTTCTCCATTTCAACCTGTCTGTCTTTTCCATATGTATCTACTGTACATTATGTACTTATGTATGTATGTATGTATGTATGTATGTACTGTATGTATGTACAGTATTTCTATTTATTCTTTCCTGCCTTATTTCTATCTTTCTTTACCACTTCTTAACAACACATCTTTCTCTCTTTCATGCTTTTCTCATATTCACGCTCCTTTTCTATCCTTCATTAGATCTTTCCTTCATGGCCTGGGGGATTCACCTCCCTTCACCATCATGAGAAGCCTTCACGTGGCCCCGGGCCAGCCAACAGCATGCGTTGTGAGGTCACACACTTGCCAAAGTGGCACACAGGGAGTCAACGGCACTAAACCGTCAAAGGTGGAACAGTTTTGACCTCATGCACAGATGGAGGGAAGAGTGGGGAGTTGTTCGGGCAGGGAGGAACGGCAGAGGAGTGTCAAATGTAACCGCGCAGCCCAGCTTCATGGATGCAATCCACACACGATGCCAGCCGGGCACAGAGGCAGCCCTAACGATTCCCTTCTGGGCATCTGGAAGTGGGAAAGAGCGAATGAGAGAGGCCCAGCCCTAGAATGCCACCCATCTCGGAGCTCAGCTAAGGAAAACAAACTCCGGCGGTCACCGAGAGGGGATTTCCGGTTAGAGTCATCTGAAAACCTCCTACTAGTCTCAGAGTTTTGGAATTCAGAGGTTGAAGTCCCCGGACAAGTGAAAACCACTCCAGATTGTCCTAATTTAATAATAACAACAACTTGTATGTCTTTTTTTAGTACTGTTTATGGCTTGGCACCACATTTCATACCGCTTATGCCTCTGTGTTATCCCTCTTTCACCTCACTTGAAGGAAATAGGAGCAGAATTCACTGATGGGGAAAGATCTTGCTCAGGATGTGTGAAATGCTCCTGCAATACATTTTCTTCCATTGTTGTTTTTATCCCCTATCATTGGCCCCTCTCATGTTAATGATGGATGGAAGCTGCCATGTTTAACTACTGTTAAGTTAAGAATGGGGTCTGGAAGACTGAGAAGGTAGTGTGTGTGCGTGTGCTTGTGTGTGTGTGTGCGTGTGTGTGTGTGCGTGTGTGTGTGTGTGTGTGTGTGTGTGTCGGTGAAGGCAGTCAGGTGCACAATCCAAGCCCTCCGTGGACACGGTGTGTTTGAAGTGTGGGACCCGAGTTGAGTGCTTGGTTTAGCCTGGGCTTGCTAGCCTGTGTTGCTAGTAGGGTAGTGAGGGAGGTCTTTATTTGAGGTCTAATTCCTTTCAGCACGTCCACGCTCAGCAAAACAGCTGTTGCTCGATGGACAAAGCCCAGACTCCTAATAGAAATACTTTCCCAAACTCCCCGGTGACTTTTTAGGGAGAGAGCCGATCGCAAGGCATCTGCGAGGTCGTGTGTGCTATGGGTTTCCGTCCAAATGTTTTGCTTCTTTTGTTTCTTGTGATGAAACAGCTGTGTGGGGTTTGTGGACAGGCTCCCAGTGTGTTTGGGTGCGCCGGGGTCCGTGTGTTTCTCGTGTGTGCTAGGTGCGGCCCAAGCTGCTTGCATCTACAGTGTGTCTGTGTCTGCACTGTGTTTTCACACGCGTGGCTCTAGAACACACTTCAGTGTGCTCTGACGCTCCTGCGACCAGAACGCCGTTGCTGCAGTGTGTGTGTGTGTGTGTGTGTGTGTGTTCAGTTTGCTCTAAGGGATATAGGCGTGGCTGTCTGTTTATATTTTCATCTCTATGAATGTGTGTTTTTCAATTGTAAATGCATTTGTATTTGTACGATTTACTCCTTAGCTGGTGATGAGAGACCATATACCACCCACCCCCCCCCGACGACCTTCTTGCACATCGTGACACGCACACACACACACACACACACACACACACACACATACACACACACAGCCAGACTCATACATCTAAGTATCTGTCCTGCTTTCAGTATTTTTATATATATATATAAAAATGTAATATGCATATTTGTCGTGTCCCCGTCAGTTACATTGCAGTGCATCGTGGGGCAACTTCACTGCTGTATTGTGCAGCAGATTCACCTTTCACTTTCTCCATTCCACCTGCTGCCCTAAGACCACTTTATTATGGTCCCAGTGAAGATTGACCAATAATAACATTAATGATTGATTAGGGGGATTAATAAATAGCGCCATTCAGAATGACAGCACAGGGACGTGAGGTAAATAAATGGCTGTCTTTGGCTTTAATAACGTTTAAAGGACGTTTCAATAATGCTCCAATAGTTAGATGATGGGTTAAAGTGCAGAACACCAGAGAGAGAGAGGGAGAGAGAGAGAGAGGATTGTTTTACAAACAGAATTCCTTTAATTAATCACCTTGTTTGAACAGCTGGCCTTCTCGAGACAGGTCGTAACGGGATCCCTGCAAGGAAGTGCGGATTACACACGCAGATTCGGCAGGAAAACATTAGCTGTCAAGACGTAGCAGCCCAGGAGACGCAGAAGAAGGCCCCGTTTCCTGGAGGTGAGCGAGCTAACGGTGTGTGTGTGTGTGTGTGTGTGTGTGTGTGGAGGTATTGTTGCGTAACATCCAAGGTCCTCTTGGCTGCTCAAGGCTATGGAGTAAGGAGAGGCCTTGGGCCTTTACATCCTTGGGGTGGTGGGGAAAGATGGACGGGGCGTCTCAGATTTAGGGTCACTCGCTAATACAGGTCTCGGAGACCCCCTGTCAGTGTTTCTGTACAGGGCGCACATAAACACGAGGAAGCTGTCAAGACAGAATGCAGCGCATGTTTATTGGAATCCTTTCGAGAGGGATTGAAATCACGGCTAAGAATGTGGTTATGAAATAGATGTGTGGCTTCCCCAAATGAATAGCGTATGCATTACAGAATGCTTTCTGGACAGCGAAGGGGATTATTCATGTTTAGAAATAATGTGAGTCTTTTCATCTTGTTTCTTTTTTTAATTAATACATGTGTTTATATGTTTTTATAGCTGTAAAGGTAAAGTCAGCTATTGTAAGTTAAATGTAAGATAATACACTTCAAATCCACCAAATATCTCTTCGCATTTCGCTATCTTACCGTTCTCTGTGCGTGTTGATGAAATAATCAGATACTTCTACACATACCTGGCTCCGTAAATGGCAACATAAACAAAGTGGCGAACACCGTTCGTATCAACAAAGCCGTAGCACTACGTTTGCATCACAATGCATGTCGACGTGTGAGGCGGAGAACCGCGGAGCGTTACTGTTTGATTTGAGCTTGAAGTTAGCTGACTGCCCCTGCCTTTAAAGACCTATGGTCCATATTTGTCATACACCTTATGTTTAGCGTTTAAGCTTTATTTAGTGAATACAGTCAACTGTAACTGAAATATTTCCGGTTGTGGCTCTCCCTTCTTCCTGCTCGCTTTAAAATAAAACTTCCTTGTGTCTTAATGTTGTATCTCTTTCTGTCTAATCACCGCAGGAGGAAAATAAGGGAGTATTGTTAGCTCAGGTGCTCTGGTCTCCGAACACTCACAGCACTTACATGCTCACACAGATCTTACACGCACATGCGCGCACACACGTGAACGCGCACGCATGCACACGCATGCACACTCGCACATGCACACACACGCACACACACACACACACACACACACACACACACGCGCGTACACACACGCACACACACGCACACACATGCAAATGCAAAAGCAAGTTGTATTTGGCGAAACACATAAACAGCAATATTGCTCCCTCCTATCATCAAATAATGACCCTTTTTTCTCTCCGTAGTCGAGATGTAAGTACCCAGGCACTTCATTAGTTTGCTGAGGACCTTGGAGCGGATGCGGGCGCACTGTGTTTATTTACAGCCGCCCGACGCATTACCCACAATCCTTCTGTCATCCCGTGAATGTGGATTGTGGCCACAGTCTTCCTGCGCAGTATAAATAACCCTAACTACTGCTGGACCCTGTTAATGCACAATATTCTGTGGTGTAACCGCACAGCGAGATGCAAGCCAAAGTCCCTTTAGAGAACAAATGCAAGTGTTAAAAAGAAGAAGCATGTTCCTTGAACATCTGTTGGGTTTTTCATTGAGAGCCCCATAAAGATTCAGTGCGGACGGTTCTGCTGGGGTTCTGGGGGTCCCTATAGGGGGGTGAGGGTTTGCTCACTGACCTGTGTGCACAGTTCAAAGCAGGGAGAGTATGAGGAGAGTTGAGGAGCATGATGTATAGGCCTGCAGAGATGAGCATGGCTTCCTTGTTCCCTCTGTGAGTGTGTGTGTGTGTAGGTGTGTGTGTGTGCACTGGTAGAGCTTGTCTGGAAATGGGCGAGCGAAAAGGAAATATAAAGCATAAACAAACACTATCTGCACATTACTTTATTGACTGTAACGCGACCAACTGCTGGTTACACTGATTAGTATTTAGGAGGTAGGCGGTTGCTTAAGGAGCAACATAGACATATGCAGGCCTGGTCCGTTCATGAGCAGCATCACAGATAAACAGCATACCAAATAATTACGACTAGGAATGAGTCGTAAGAGGAAAATAGACCCACCAATGTGGGGGTGTGAGATATTGTGTGAGAGGAAAGTCAACTGACAGAGATGTTAAACTTGTTGAACTTTTAAAAAAACCTGACCGACTGTATTCCCGGCCTCATTAGAGCACATGCTGGCACCCAGGATCAAATACTTAGCTTGATTTGTATATTTTTTAAACCAAATGTGTTGTTGTTGGGTTTCATTGTTTCCCAAAGACATACTTCAGTTTACAGTGCTGGTTTAAGGATTGTGAGTAACGTGTCTTCACAGCAGTCATATTTGTCAAGAGCAGTGAAACAACTCTTGTGTCGTTGTAAACAACAACAGATTCAGCTCATTAAAGCTAGCGACCACATGGAATATTTCATCCTGAACATCGTGTGGCTCTAAGGAGGTCTTACCGTACAGTAATCGCTTTTTCTTTTTAAAGCGGGGACTTGATTAGCGGCAGTAAGCGACGGACAAGCTAAACAAACAACAGATTAGCATAGCGGTCAGCTATGTACCTCCTTCTCCTTCCACCTCTCCTTCTCTCTTCCTCTCCCCCCCCCCCCTCCCCCCCCTCCTCCCTCCTGGACGACAGTGCTCCCCTCCGTCTGCGCTGGGAGAAGGGAAACGGCCGAAGGATTTACTGTTCGGTCCTGACTTGCACACATTCCTGGTGTTGTTTTGCTCCCCTCGGCCCCTTGGCCATCCATACCACAGGCCTCTGGAACAACAGGCTGTCAGGTTGAGACAGCTGGCTTCAAACAGCTCCTTCAGGAGCCTCGTGCCTGGGTTCCCAGCCTCGCTGCGAGCTGGGTGCGTGTCTCTGTGTGTGTGTGTGTGCGTGTGTGTGTGTGTTTGTGACTAGTTTGTCTGTATCTACATGTATTGATGGTTGTGTGTTTGTGACTAGTTTTTGAATATCTGCGTGTATTGAGTTTGTGTCTGATTTTGGGAGTTAACCCAACTGGTATCTCTGCATGCGTGCGTGTGTGTGAGTGCTTTTGCGAGCCGTGCACATTAATGCCACTTATTGAACGCATGCAATGCATGTGCTGTGTGCATCGTAGGCAGATATCACCGGAGGACAAATCAAACGTACCGCCATTGGTTCAAGTGAGTTGACCTTTAACGCAGCGGACAGAAGGGTCCCACCGCATGCTCCACCATGCCGGCTGAAGACTATGGAACAACGCCTTTCTGCTCCTTTCCACTCAATCTCCAATCATTTTCTAAGAAGTTGTGTAAATGTGTGTGTGTGTGTGTGTGTGTTTAGGGTGCATTTTGTTTGTGTGTTTTCATATTGGTATCTGTGTTCAAGTCATGAGTGCATGTCATGTTTGTGTGAGTTGGTGTGTGTGTGTGGCTTTGTCTGTGCTGTGCATGCATAATAATGTGTGTGTGTGTGTGTGTGCGCGCGCGTAGTGGGCGGTTAAGTGTTTGTTTGGTCTGTACATGTGGACGTATAGGTGCTCGCCTCGCTGTCTGTGTGTATCCATCACTTTGAGGTAAGTACGACATCGGCCGACGAGTCTAAACACTTAAACCCTTTTGGTTCACACACACACACACACACTAAACATCCCCATGGTGATGAGCCCAGGTGGCAAGTAGGCTTTGATTCCTCCGGACTTCCAGGTGTGTGTGTGTGTGGGCCAGTCCTTCTGTCTCAGGGGGTGGGAAGTGGGGGGGTGGGGGGGGGATGGGGGAAGGGGGGGGGGGGGTATAGGAGGAGGGCAGAGCTTTGTCAAGCAGGCAAACGAGCCCCTGATCTGAGTGACTTCCCCACACATACTCACCTTCCTACCTGCCTCAGGTGTGTGTGTGTGTGTGTGTGTGTGTGTGTGTGTGAGCAGGGGTGTGTGAGGGGTGAGTAACTCAAGCTGTCTGGGGGAGGGGGTGGTTGCTAGGTGAGCCGGCCCCGCCCCATTCTTGGCTCCAACAGGATAACTGTCGGTGCTCTGCAGGTGCTCGACTAGCAAATGAGATCACAGCTCGTGTGTGTTCAGGAGGGGACGCTGCCATCTTGTTACTTTGCCTTCTGTGGAGGCCGAGGCCAAATGGAGGTGATTGGGGGGGGGGGTGACCCCATTCATAGTTGTACTGGGAGTGTCCCAAGATGCACATTTCAACTTTGAAATAGTATAGACCAGAGCCATGGAAATAAAACAGTTACACCAACTGGTTCATTGAGAAGCAAAACATCTGGCACAATAGTTTCCGGATACTGTGTATATATGTTTAGGCCTATACTGTACATATATAGGGCTATATATTTATATTTTCATTTACATATATGCTGTGTCATTGCATTAGCCAGTTTGTAGCATTTGTGCAGTGATTATGCATGTTCACCTTTGCTCAGGACGGTTGCTAGATTGTGAGGACCATCCGAGACTTCGGCTGGTCTAAATTATTACAGTGTAACCTTCCCATTCCAGACAGCATGCATCTGCTCCAAGAAACCCTAACCTTCTACGAAGCATCTGGGAAGTACAAATATGGGTCCACGTGAAAAATGTATTTAATACAAATGGGTGAGAAACCTCAGATATTTATATCATCCTTCATAGTGTCGGGGTTTTGTCAGAGTTTGTGATTTAGGATACACTTTGTGCTGCATGGTGTTCGTATAGCAGCCAGGCCTCTGGCTCAACTTTAGCCCAGATGAGAAACGAAGGAGATAAGCAGTCTGGAGAAAAGGCACGCACGCACGCACGCACGCACGCACGCACGCTTCTCAGTGTCACCTTTGAACACATGCATAACCAGTGTTGGGCAGGTTACTTATTAAGATACTATTTTCTTATTGCTTCTTAAAAAAGTAACAAAATTACTTATTACTGGGTATTGAAAATAATTAGTTGCATTACTATATTACTTTCACAATCACTACCCTGCCTCACCCCTCCGAATAATGACAACTTGTGTAGCAGGTCATTTTAGAATTGAATCCTCTTTATTGGAACAATAATTAACGTTAGGAGTCAACAATCAGTTAAAGTGGAAACACTGCAGCCTCTCAAACCAGATGATTGACAGGTTGGTTCAATTAGCCTACCCTAGGTTTGCTAGGACCAGAAATATCATTCTTGTAAAGCAGCATTACTTGGAATATTAATTGTTATATTATTAAATTTTTTTGGAAAAATAAATCATTTACACTACTAGTTACTGAAAAAAGTAATAATATAACAATATATTTACTAGTAACTAGTTACTGCCCAACACTGTATACAATAAATAATCAGACTTCAGCAAAGCAGAAGAGGATTCCCTGTGCACAAACGGACACACAGACAAACGGGAACACATGACCAAGTCAACTTTGCTCTCAGATTTGTCACAAGAGACTCAAACGTATCTGTATAGAGCAGCATCATTAGTGTCATACCTTTAGTCAAGTTGTAAATCAAGTTCAGTCAGCATATTAATAATAGAAATAGGATAAACTACATTTACATCATTATTATTATTATTATATTAATTTACTTTAAAAAGTTAATTTTGAGAATTGTGACTTCCAGTCAAGTAGCACAAGTCCACACATCTGACAATGCGCACACCAACGTGCACGCACTCACGCCTACACAGCGATACAGTGCCACTGTTGTGCCTCTTTTTTGTCCAACCATGCAGGTATTTTCCTTCCAATGTTTCCTGTGCTTTTCATGTCTTCATTGTGCCCGTCTTCTGCTGAGACTGCAACCTGGACAATAAGTTCCTTGATGTCTCCTCTTCACCTGCAGGTATTTACAGTCACATCACACAACAATTCATCTCACAGGAAGTTGTGAAGATTCACCGGGGAAAACAGTCTGATCAACGGAACATCCCTTTAAAAGCTTTATAAAAGGGAGAAACATGCGTTTTTAAACTTCCTCTTCCTCTCCCCACCCCTACAAAAGCGTCGAGTTGGATGGCAGCCTGTGCGTGAGGAAACGCATATTAAGAGAGTCAGGTGTGGTGATGTGTGACGTTGAAGGGTGAAGAGGTTCCTGTTGGTATAACTCCATGCTCTTCCAGTGGCAATTAGCTAGCGAGATGAAGGGGTCTTGCTGAGAACAGGTCCCTGTTTAAAGTCTGGGGCTGTCACAGCTTGAAGGTAGGATAGACCGACCCAACTACATGACAACAGGGCTGGTTCACACCGGCTTTATAGTCCAGGAACAGACTGGACTATGCACTACTAACAAGACAAAATTACAATGAACCGAAAAGGATGCGAGAGCCAGCTATTGGCTAATTGTAAGCTAATAGTCTACACTTTTTGTCAAATACAACAAATACTGTATCTTCTCACATTTTGCTAGCTTACTGTTTTCTGTGCATGTTGAAAAAAGTATCCGGTACTTTTAAAAAACCCTGGCTCCGTAAATAGGAACATAAACAAAGTGGCAAATGCCGCTCACATCAACAAAGTCCTAGTTCTACACTTTTCTTCACAATCATTTCGATGTTTGGAGGTCCGTAGAGTGAGTGAATGAACGAACCTGCCTTTAAATGGATGAGCAGAGGACAGGCAGGCGATCACACGGATTGGGCTGAAACAGAGAGACTGGGGAAGACAGCAGACTGACAGAAACAGTGTAGGGAAACAGACAAAAACAACACAACCAGACTGGGGTGGACGGCAGACCGTGGCAGGGGCTGGGACTAGCCAAAGGAGTTTCAGCGTCAACCCAAAATTAAACTGGGCTGAATTATCCTGTTCATTTGATTTTTATAGGGGTCCTATTGCCCTATTGCTTTTGTGTTCTCATTATTTATTTTTTTATTGTTCTCCGCTAAAAGTGTTTGGCCAGCCTAAACTGTAAGGCCCAGAAACACCAAACTTCTTCTTCTCATTCTCTCAAGTCTTCTGCATATTTTCTTCACTGGTTCTCTGCTGTAAAAATGTCTCCTTTTCACACTATTTCCAAAAAACTGAATGCTAATTCAAAATGAACTAATCGGAGACCGCTCATCCAAATCTCACCAAATTTAGTAGACATCATTTATAGACCATGTTAACAAAAATGTATTCACAGAATTTTGATTTAACATTTTGTTCCAAAGTTATGACTAAATCAACTTTGACAGATTTGTCCATAATTACTAATTGACCTATATCTTCTAAACTCATGGTTCAAACATAATGAAACTTTACACACACACTTTATTTGAAAATCTTTAGATGATACCCAAATTTCATAACATTTCGCATATAGGGGGCGCTACAATTGCCACTTGTCGATATCTCAGGAACCTTTAAAGATATAACTACAATTTTTTGTTCAGTTATACCTTTGGCCATTTGCATATATTTCTTAAAGTGCCAATTAGCTGGCTCAACAATATTGCCGATAAACGGCTAATCGAAGTTCAATGCATGTAAGTTCCGTGCAATGTGCGTGAACGTAAAATCTGCATGAAATTTGGTACATAGATCTATGATGTCACAAAGAAGGGTGGTACAAAACATTGAGACAAATAGCCAATAGGTGGCGCTACAACATACACTTTTACATGTTAGCCCATATCTCAAAAAGTACTAGACCTAAATTCAATAATATAATATAAATATAATTTAGACTTTTTACAAGTCACATTTCCTGCATTTTCACAATGTACAAAAACCTACTTTGATCAACAAGTCCTTTACTGCTACTCAGATTCAAATGACATTTTGATTATAGCATTTACAGACCAGGCTGATCAAATGTAGCTGATCAAATGTCTTAGTCTAAGATTCGAATGGAATTCTGTATAAAGCATCTTCATACCATACTTTTGAATATGTCAGATTCAAATATTCACAATTTTGTTTAGAAAAAAAAAAAAAAGAAAAAACAGGCATATCAGTTACAGCTGCTTCAATGGCCGAGTGGATAAGATACCCTGTCACAGATATAAAGGTAGTCAGTTTGAATCCAGCTGGGAGTAACCCACTTCAAAATTACATTCAAATTGGTGGTGAAACTTAAGCTTTTCAAAATTTCAAGGATAGTTTGCAGATCTGTTGGCTCTGAAGAGAATATTTAAATGCTTATTACAACCATACATTCAGCGTTCTATCATGATTATATGTCAAAATCCTACATCTCTGACATTTTATTTGGAACAGACATAACGTTTTACAAAAAGCAGATAAGAAATATCTAAATAATATTTATTCAGTGTTTCACAAAAGGCCAAATCATTATAGAGCATGTCCCCCTTTATGGTCTCATGTTGCTATCTACTGGTGGAATTGTGCAATTCAATGCAGTTCATCTATACTTTTTTGAAGGGAAAAAACACTCTTACTGTAGTATCTCCAATGGCGTAGTGGTTTATCAACTCTGTCACAACTTTGAGTTGACAAGTTCAAAGCGTTCTTGTGGAGCCAGCCTGGATATTGGCTGTTTTTCTGTGACATCTCTTTGCTGCTATGAAATCTTAAAATTTTTTCCCCAAGGGTCCTCAACTTTGGGCCATGCTTGGACCCCGATCATTACCGCTCGTGGTTATATTGATATTTGATATTGATATATTTAGCTTAATTTAGCACTTTAAAACTTTACCACAAGCTTAACCGACGCAAATCGGTGTCTTACTGTAAAATAAGGAGATAAGGGACACGTTAGGGCCAAAGTGTTCCATCTTCTTAAGGGGTTTCTTCCCTGGGAGATCGTACATTAAAATGTGTTTAGAGCTCTCAAGTGCACTTTGGGAGACGGAACGTGGAATTCAATAACAATCCTTAAAGCATGTCCCTGGGCAGATCTTTAGGCTGAGCGGCCTGCCATCACAATAGGAGACATCACAGAGCCGGCGCTGTAAATGTTAGCGTTAGTATCCTTTACATCAACAGTTTACTCGCTTATAATTGGAACATGACCCACCCCCCCCCCCCCAAAAAATTCTACCCCCCACTCACCTTCCCGTTCTCTCTAAACACATGCGTGTGCGCGCATTTTGGGCCTTTACACGTGCACACGTGCACACACGCACACCACGCACACACACACATCAGCAGAATTATGAGAACATCTGGAGAAGCTCATCGAATCCACAGACAAACGTTTCCTGGAGAGTACCAAAGGAACCGTCGCAGATTTCACCTAAACACACACATGCGTATACACACACACACACACACACACACACACACACACACACACACACACACACACAAGCTCACCCAGCTCGTGGCTACCGAGGTAAAGCCCAGATCAGAGCAGTGCGTAGGGAACAATGAGCGCCTCTTTGCACTCTGTGGCACTTGAGGTTAACTCCCCTATCACAAGGGCGGCTTTCTTCTCCTCCGTCATGCATCCTCTAATATACTGCCCTACCACGGGCCCGGGCCCAACGGGGAGAGCTGGGGAGAGCCGGGGGGCATGGGGAGCATCTCGTGAATCAATTCCGCCATGTCAGGGTTAGGCCGCTTGGCCTCTGACAAGCCCCTACAACACCCAGAGTGCAGAGAGAGGACTTAATAGTCATCCACAAGACAGGTTGACACACTGACTGAGGCATAGGTAAGCAGATGTTTGGAAAAACGGGATGTTTGAAAGAACAGGCAAGCAGCCAGACAAGAAAAGATCAAATCAATAATATATAATAATATACAGTAGTAAGAAAATGCCCGTATGGGAAACCAGGTATGACGATATACAGACTGGAACACACACGAACAAGCAGATGTTTGGAACGGGCAAGCAAACAGATAGGAATACATTACATACTGAATAAATAACATAGGAAAACATGAGAAAATACACATAGGAATCCAGGTATGATAATAGAGACAGATTCAAGATTCCAACACAAACGCATAAAACATTATTCAGCACTGGCAGTGTGAAAAACAATTATTGTTTCACTAAACTTGGGTCTAGATTAACTTTTTGATCTCTATCTTGTCATATTTTACAAAAAGAGTAATGGGTATATAATGGATGTATGTTTGTTTGAATTATTTTTACAACACATTAATTTTCCAGTGATGTATTGCAGTAATGGAATCTGTTTCAGTTTGTTTGTTTTGGAATATCTTTGTTCACAATGGAAAAAAAACATGAATAACAAAAGCATTTAGAAATACATACAAATATTCACATTTATTGTATTTATTGCTTAAAGCGTTGAATGCTAGATCTACTGCCATGCAAATGAAATGCTCTTCTTGTTGGGAGAAAGCTGGAATTGATTTTGAGACAAGTACAAAGTATATTGTTAGATTATGTGCATTGTTGCACATAATTGTGCAAACTGCAAAACTGCAACTATGCAGTTATGAATAAATGAACACACAAAACAAATTATAATAAAAAAAAGAAGATATATATTTAGAGTATATAAGAGTATATAAACACTTACAGAATGTGTGTAAATAACATAAATAGACCTTTGGTGGGTAAGTGTGTGAATGAGGAAATATTGTATTCATTTTGAGAGATGCACTCACTGAATGCATTTCATGTCTTAGCAATGAAAAATGATTCCAAGGTTGCAAAACCGTGTAAATAGAAGTGTACTGCACATTAGCCCACATCGTGGAGCAGCTAGAGGCAGGATATTCAGGAGTCACTAGATTAGGAAAAGGTTTTAACAAGGTAACTTTGGGTACGTTACTTGCTCGTGTCATCACTAAATATCGTACTAGCAAATGCAAACAAACCAGCAGGTGAACAAATCAAATTCCACAGTTTACCTTTTGCCGTTCCTCCGCCCTCCATCATCTCCCTGGGTGTCAGACGCTGCAGAAAAGCACAATTTATCATTATCACCCCCCCACCCCCCAACACCCCCACATCCCCCAGCTCCTCACGAGACCTCACCTCTTGCCTCCGCTCTCGACTCCGCTTCCTGAGCCCCTCCCCCCCCTGTTCTCTTCAACCCCCCCTGCCCTGT
>JAODOY010022482.1:0-24417 GCA_025399855.1 Forbesichthys papilliferus
GAGAGAGAGAGAGAGAGAGAGAGAGAGAGAGAGAGAGAGAGAGAGAGAGAGAGAGAGAGAGAGAGAAAGAGAGAGAGCAAGAGAGACACACACACAGAAAGAGAGAGAGAGAGAGACACACACACACAGACACACACGTCAGCATATGTTTAACTTGACTGCTTGCAGTACCACTCGTGGCCAGAAGGGACGTATGTCTCACCATGAGGACACAGTTGTTGTCCACGTTGGTCTGAACCTTGCCGCCAAGCTTGTGGCCTTCTGGACCATGCTCTTTCTGAGGAGAGGTCTCACTGCTGGCGGTCTGGGTCTTCTCCTGCAAGCTCTTGCGGTCGTCAGCGATCCGCTTCAACACAAGCTCACGTTCCTGGTGAGTGGGAACAAGGGAGGCGCGTTCAGAATTGGCAAACCGAGGTGAACGTTGTTTGCTTTGAGTGTTACATTTGAACGGTTTGTGTAAACATTCCAAAATTAGTAGATTTAAATGGTCACCCTTCGTACAGCGTCGATTTGTGTTCGTCGAGAACTAATCACCTAACCTAACCTAAGCAGCGGTGCTGACCTGCTTTTTCTGCCTCCGTTCAGCCTTGGCCTCCTGGGCCACTCGCTGCCTCTGCAGCTCCTCGAAGTTGCTCGTGTCTGGTCTGATGCGGGACTCCAAGGGGGGCGGGGGATCTGGGGCCGGGCCGGGGCACTCCGGAGACCTCAGCACCAAGGGGCTGCATCCTAGCAACCAGTCACACGTTAGCACTAGCTCCTAGCAACCAGTCACATGTTACCACTAGACACAAATGCATAGTTACAGCATTTACCAAAAGCTTGTATTAAAAGCAACTTATAACCAGCACATGTTGTCAATGGACCTTTTGCCAGTGAGTGTGATTGACAGGCAATCTGACTAATCAGAAGGCCGAAATAGGTTGCTACGCGCCACACTGTCGGATAAACAAGACTCACTGCGTTCGTCATCAGGACTAAGTTATATATTTACAACATACACCAAACAAGTCCCAGGAATAATTGATAGAAGTGCAAACAATGTGCCAATATTCTAAGAGCTTAAAGTTTTTTCTTCATAGAAGAGAGAGAGAGAGAGAGGGAGAGAGAGAGAGAGAGAGAGAGAGAGCTTAGTTTATATGAGAGAATATCACCATAATGCAAATATTTGAAGAGCATCATCATTAAATATTATATTTTTTAAAAGGTGTGTTGGAGAAGTAGAGAAGCATTAAGATGGTTCACGCAGACATACACACAAAATAAATGGGCTAATGGGTTTGTGAACTTTTGGTGCACCTCTGGTGTACCACAGGTGGTCATCATCTACCACCAGCACTACCTAGGCTGTCTCTAGCCTGCCTGCTCAACGTGCTCTGCTGCAGTGCGATACCCTACCTCTGCTGTCAGAAGGGCCTGCAGATGTGCCCGGCTGCCCTGCGGCATCCTTGGGGGGGTTGAACGCAGCAAACGCCGTCTCAGCGGGCTGGGGCTGCTTAAATAGCTTGTGCCGTGGATTCTGGCCGTGAAGAAGCCTGACAGCAAACGCACGATTAAAAAAAAAAATATATATTATTCATGTTGATTTATTTTGCTGTGTTGTTAGCGGACCAGCGGTGTGTGGCATAATACCACTGTGATATTTAATTCATTATTTTCTTGATGATACATGACAACAACACTGTGCAAACAATACTGTTCCTTAAAACATTTATACCCCCCCCCCCCCCCTCTCAGTTTTTTTACAGATATTGCAAATCGCTAGTATTCTCCACAGTTAATTATAAATATGGCCACAATAATAATTGCGCAGTGAAGATCTGATATAGTTGTGACACACAAAATAAAACCAATCACCAATCGGCAGCTTCAGGCACTGAGAAATGTCCAGCTTGCACCGCGGATTGGATCTGCACCTCAGTGAAGCCCATCTCTCGGAGAGTTAGCAGGACGTCCCCAATAGTCTGGAACACATCATCGACACACAGACGAACAGTCTTTATTTTAAGCAAATGTTATGGAATTTATTAAATGTATATTCTAGATGGGGGGGAAAGGTCTTATCAGGCAAGCTGTGGAAAATATTGGGATTTTGTGTACAGGGTTTAAAGTTAGAGCACACATCTTTTCTGCAGTTGCTTGTGTCGTGGAAAACTGTGTACACACACACACACAGAGAAGAGAAAGTGGAATTTCATGGTTTTCTGCATAAATTGTGTCATAACATGTGATCTGATCTTCATCTAAGTGAAGGGTATTGACATAGAATATAGTGTGCCTAAAAATAACAAAATAAATTCTGATCCCTCATGGTTTATTGAACACAATCACTCAACATTCAAAATGGCAGTGGAGAAATTTAGTGAACCCTTACGATGAATAACTGGTTGACCCCCCCCCGGCAGCAATAACCTCAACCAGGCGCTTCCTGTAGCTGTGGATCAGACCCCCACATCGTTCAGGAGGAATTTTAGCCCCTTCTTCCTGGCAGAACTGCTTTAGCTTGGTCATATTCTTAAGACGTCTCATGTGTATGGCTCTCAAGTCATTCCATAGCATTTCTGTTGGGTTGAGGTCTGGGCTCTGACTTGGCCACTCCAAAAGGTGGATTTTTTTTTCTGAAGCCATTCTGTTGTGGACTTGCTCTTGTGTTTTGGGTCGTTGCCTTGTTGAATCACCAAACATCTACAGTTTCAGCTGACGTACAGACATTCTCACATTATCTGCTATACTTCGGAATTCATCTTCCCCTCAATGATTGCAAGCTGGCCAAGCACTGATGCAGCAAAGCAGGCCCAAATCATGATGTTTCCTCCACCATACTTCACAGTTGGGATGATGTTTTCATGATTACGTGCCGTGCCCTTTGTACACCAGATGTGGTGCTGTGCGTTTCCCCCCCAAATAGTTAAATCTTAAGTTTCATCAGTCCACATTTTGTCAATACCACTGTATGAGTGTCAATGTGCTCTTTTGCAAACTTCAGGAGTGAAGCGATGTTCTTTTAAGTAAGAAGTGGCTTCCTTTGTGGTGTCCTGCAGTAGATACCCAGCTTAATTAATGTTTTACATATTGTAGACTCATGAACAGCGTTGTTAGCCAGTTCCAATGATGCCTTCAAAACTTTGGCTGTCATTCGGGGTCGTTTCTTTACCTCATTGAGTCATTGTTGTGCTCTTGGTGTCATTTTGACTGGGCGCCCACTTCTTGGTAGAGTAGCAACAGTCCCAAAGTGTCTCCATTTCTACAATGTTTGCCTAAGTGTAGACTGGTGAATTTCTAAAGTCTTTGAAATCACTTTGTAACCCTTGCCAGCTTTGTGTAAATCAAGAATGCTTGACCGTAGATCCTCTAAACGCTCTTTTTGGAGAGGCATGGCTCACACAAGCATGTGCTTCTTGTGCAAAGCAAACTCCAAAAGTTTGAGGGCTTTATATCAGTCAAAGTAGCTGTAGTCCACACCTCCAAACACATTTCCTCAACAAAAGTCCAGGTGTAGTAAAACCTGACTCCAAATACATTTTTGAGGTCATTAACTCAAGGGTTCACATACAAGCACTATGAGGCTTTTTTGGTTGTTCTCAATAAATACATGAAAGATCAGAATTTTTTGGTTTTATTATTTTAGGCACTATATTTGTCAATACCCTTGACTTAGATGAAGATCAGATCGCATTATATGACAAATGTATGCAGAAAACCATGAAATTCCAAAAGGTTCACAAACTTTTTTTGCCACTGTGTGTGTGTGTGTGTGTGTGTGTGTGTACACACATATATACAAATAGATATATAGATAGATAGATAGATAGATAGATAGAGAGAGAGAGAGAGACATCCTTGGTGACGTGAATATAGCTCACAGAAAACATTTGTCATTGCAAATGTTGCATTAATAACATTTCTGTTTGATGACTAGTTCTACATTTAATTCCGAATGATTTAACGTACACATTTAACATGGATAAAATTCATGCAATAGATTAGTTTAATTTAGAAAGTGTATGGTAAAATCAAGCTATGTGCAAGCATCAGTATAATATAACAGCAATAATATTGTAACACGTTATGGAATATGATCAGGACTAGTCTGTAAACTACCGTACAGTTGTTAATACACAAAGTTTAAATCAGCGATACTGAATGAAAGTGAAACTTCACAGGGACTTCTGCGTATTAAGAGCAAGTAAAATATATCTAACAAAAAAAATACCTTCTCATGCCAGTGACAAAGACAATAAACAAAGGATTTGAGCATAACGGCTAGCTAACTTAGCTGACCACCGTGTGAAATGAATATCAAACTGACGTTAGCACTGCTAAGGCTACATTACAGCAGCTAGTTTGCAGAGTACCTTTGCGAGTTGAGTTTAATCTTACCGGTGAAACAGTAGAACTCATTCCGCCGTTAACAGTGTTTCTCTTAAGTCAATGAAAATAGAGCTTCATATGAATTTAGAATACGTGTATGTATTGATAGTATTAGCTAGCGAAGTAGCCTATTACGCTAGAAAAGCTGGCCTCTACCGTTTTCCACTTGTAGATTGACAGAGCACAAACAAGAAACGAGCCTATCCAAGACAGCTGACAGCTAGTTGGACACGCCCACAAACAAGTGCCATGTGACTAACACGCTACGACGCTATTCATGTTCCATCTTTCATTTCATTTTCAAGCCCATTTCATTCCAGGGTAAAACGTATTGTATTGTATTGTGTTGTATTGTATTGTATTGTGTTGTATTGTATTGTGTTGTATTGCGTTGCATTGTATTATATGGCAGCTGCCTGCAGTTGATCTACTTTTAACTGGCTTTGGCTTGAATGTCTTAATTCCCTACAGCAGAGGTCGCTGTCTGACCTTAAAACAAAATAAAGCATATTGTATATTTCGACACAAAAAAATTATGTTTCGAAAAAAAAGAAGTTTATTTAGGAACTATATTCGTTGCCATATTTAGAGGTCATGATCTTAGTATTAAAAAAATTAAAATAAACATAAAATTAGATATAATTATGATGTGACTATGTTAGGCCACGTATTAATGTTACTGCAGTTACTACAATTAACTCATAAGGCTCCGTATCTGTGACGATTTGACCTGCGTTACACCATGTTAGTGGTTTATAGTCCCAACAAGATATATTCAAATAATACATAGTTTTACATGTACATGTCATGTATTTTTACATTTTACACGTAAACTGACCCACGTGTTGCCAAGTAAGCCTTCATCAGAATCCTCGCCATCCTCGTACCATTACACACGCAGGCGCAGGAACGTGTTGTTAGAGGAAGCGGCGGCTGGAGCCCCGGGAGACTCTACTAGTAGCCTACACTACAGCAAGTCACTTCGCTATTTCAGGTAAGTCTCTCTCGCTTTCCTAACGCGTGTAACATAAAGTTAATAACTAATAATCTTCCCCAGTGTTGGTTAACTAACACTATGTGCCGGCTTTGCTTTAGTGCGTTTAACTTCGACCAAGTAAACCGCTTAGCAGCGCTGACGGACAAGCGTGGCACTGTCACCCCGGCATGCCGTGTTGCAATGCCGGGGAAAAGAGCCAGTGTTCGGATGACTTGTCGCTACTCGCCTGCTTGGTAGTCTGCCTGTAATGTCATGCCACGGGCAACTGACTGTTTGTTCTTTAACATATGCTGGTAGCAAGGTATATATGAAGATAATGTTAAAGTGATGCACTTAAGACGAACAAGCTAAGGTGGCTCACTCAGACAGACAGGTAGGTAAATACGGGTGCGTTGTGAATATGGTTGTCAGTAGCATCAACGCTCTGCGTCTTTTATCGGTGTCGTATATCCCTCTGCTGAATGTTAGACCCGTTCTTGGCTAGTGGAATTCATGCGTAATCCGACCCAATACCACTGTGGTCATTGTGGGAGTGGTCAAGCATAGGCACCATTCATTCATTCATTCATTCATTCACTCCACTTATTCTTTAGGTCGACAACACCTTTTTTGTGTTGTTTTTTTGTCGGGTTGTAACAAAAAAAAATGGATTCCAAACATTCAGTCACACAGTAACCTGTATTGATCTTCAAATAGAGCAGTTGTACTGATAATCAAATTTGACATTTTATATTATAAAGACTACAGATCATTGTGTGTTTAGGATAGCTTGTTGTCTTGTCACATGATGTATGCCATAATGATCGTGGCACGATATGAGCTAAATGGATGTAGCACTTTTTTTTAGAACTAAGTCACGGTCGGCTTTATTGGTAATTGACATTTCCTCAGGAGGGTGGCTGACTTCTCCCTTAGAGATATGGTGAGAAGCTCAGCTTCTAGATCCTAGTAGAAGCTAGTAGATCCGCTACTCCTTCGCGTCGAAAGGAGCCAGTTGAGGTGAGGCTGGGCGCCTCCCTTGGTAGGTGTTCCAGGCATGTCCAGCTGGGAGGAGGCCTCGGGGAAGACCCAGGACTAGGTGGAGAGATTATATCTTCACACTGGCCTGGGAACACCTCGGGATCCCCCAGTCAGACCTTTCCAATGTGGCTCGGGAAAGGGAGGTTTGGGTCCCCTGCTGAAGCTGCTGCCCCCACGACCCGACTCTGGATAAGCGGTGCAGATGGATGGATGGATGGATGGATCTGTTGACAATGTTTATGAGATCTTTCAAAATGACACATTTCCATCAGAGATTCATTTTTTAAGTTTCCTAAACTGAAGGTCATCATCCTGATGACTGACATGTAGTAGTCTGCAGTTAAATATAGTCGCTATGCATTGTGAAATAAACCTTGAAGATTGTGACATATTCCTAAAGTTGCCTACCACATTGAATTTGATCTTAACACTATTAGGTACAATTGTAGACTCTCTGCCTTAATTTGAGACTATTTACAAACCCCAAACCATGTATTGTAGTATCCTTGTTCCAGTGGGCAGTAAGAATCTTAGTTGTCATTATAGTACCATACATGGTTGCAAATATCTTTACATTCAATGACTGGGTCTCTACACTAAGACGTTAAGCCGGAACAGCCGGTACATCAGATCTTTCCTCTTCCTATTTGCTTTAGGAGACACTTCAGTCAGTTATGCTAATATGGCTCCACCTCCATCATGCTTTACAGAAGAGGTGGTTTTCTTCATGAGTTTCTCTCTCTCTCTCTCTCTCTCTCTCTCTCCCTTCCCCCTGCCAAACCTTCCTCTTTCCATCGCTCAGGGTTATCTTGGTATCATATGTCCTTTTTGTTGAATATTCTTTGATCATTCACTGCAGTGGTCTTCAATGGTTATTTGATAGTGCTGAGTTCACGTGTGTGTGTGTGTGTGTGTGTTCTTGCTTTATAACAACAACATGACCATAACTATGTTATTCAAAGGGCAGGCATCGGGATTACAGCTGTTTATTTTCTCTCTAATTAGAGCACTCTTTGGTGTTGGCTAGTGATGCAACAGCACAAGCCTCACCTACAAATTGAAAATAGGTGTATAATGTAAATAGTGTTGGGAATTCAGCACGGTTCACCCAATTTGGAAGTAAATACCCTACAAATATACAGTACGCTCTGTGCTTTATGTGACTATACCATACCATGGCCCCTTGTCACTCTGTGTTTATTTGACCTCTGTTTCCCTTGCTACAGAATACACTTGTTGTTTTCTCAACAAAACAAATGCCAGCTTTGGTTTACTCTGTCTCAGTCAAAGCGTTCAGCTGTTGGACCCAGAGTCTTGTGCCTTCTGGGTTTGATACTGTGCATCTCAGCTCTGTAATGCTCACTGCTCCCCTGTAGTGATGCAGAGTTGTCTTCACATTTTGTCTCATCTGATAGAGCCAGCTTTTGCTCAAGTCTGTGACACAGCACTGGACAATTGTGATAAGCCCCGCCTACTTCACAGGAGAGGTATTTTGATTGACATGCACGGCTACAAACTACATAAACTAACCACAAACCAAATCAGACGTTAAACCTATACTGAGGAATTTGTTGGGAGACTTAACAAAAGTCTGGCTTTTAGCTGGTCTTGTAAAACTTATATTTTTAATCTTTTATCAATTACAAGTAAGCTACGGTTGCTACTTAAAATAAAGAGACTGACATGTGTAAATGAAGCACTGCAATAGCATTGTGCCGGAATTCTGTACACAGACTTGTGAGTGACAATACTAACAGCCAATGAAAACGCCCCAACTTCCTGATATAGTGTTGACATGCTCACAGCCAGGGGTGGTATCAGACACTTAGCTCAAGTTGCTTATGTGATGATGAAGGGAAGAATTTTGTCTGTCAGTGTTCTCCTGTTACTAAACAGGCTAAACCAGGGCTATTCAAGTGGACCAGATTTTTACAAGAGAAACTGTAGGTGGGTCACATATTTTTTGGCTATTATTTACGTGAGCGACAATGGAGAAGGTTTTCTACATAATTATAGGATGCCGCTAATTCCAAGTCTCTCTGGCATACGGGCTTTTGCACAACAAAATGGGTTGGATATGGGTTCATATGTGACTAGTACCATACCCAACCATTATCCTCACTAACGGGAGCTATGTGCACATATGTCACTTAGACTAATTTAATCACATTGACTATTAGGTCTGGACTACTACACTACATTTACAAACAGGCTATGTCATGATGTCTTGGCTGTAGAACAGTTACAAACAAATTTACGTTTAATATGTTGACATGATTCGTATAGTGGTTCAGTATATTGAGCTAATGTATAGTGGTGAAGGGTGCAATCCCCTCATGGGCCACATGTGGGCAGTTGGCGGGCTGCAATTGGGCCGCCAATAGAATAAGCCTAGGCTAACCCCCCCCGTCCGTCCGTCCGTCCGTCCGCCCGCGCCCCCCCCCCCCAAGGTGTACATCACCTTCCCTGTGAATCTACACAGAGAGAATACACAATCTATAGTGTCACCTTCCCTGTGAATCTACACAGAGAATACAATATCTATAGTATACTGTACTGAGCTAATCAGAGCCATGCAACTGAGCCTGCACTGGCGGTTCACTTCAAACATTAATAATAGCTGGTTTGGCATTGCTTGTCAAAAGCTTTTCATATGAAGATCTCAAGGTGGAATTCTCATACCTTCTTATCCTGTAGCTGCAATCCGACATGGTGCGATATTTCCCAGAAAACCAATAAATGGCTTGATTTTATATTAGGCTTGAATACAAATAAACTAGGATATTTATTAGGTTTCTTGTTATTTTATTGGGCGTGTGATATTTGGAGACTGTTGTTTACCGAGACCAGAGTGTAATTTTAATATTTTGTTCCCATCACCGGGCAACCCTGGCTCCCTGTGACCGTAACAAGACTCCAAACACACCAGGTCAAAGCCTTGCTTTAACCACATTTTGTGGGAACTTACCTGTTCCTTTTGTGCAACTTGGGCAGCTAGTATTAGTGCACCTGCTAAAGACCAGCTATTGAAGGTACCCTGCTTTCAGTATTTGTTGCAATGATGTGCAGCAATCAATGAAGTGTATAGAGACCAAAATAGATCTAATTCGGAGGTTATGTACAGTGGATAAAGGAACAATAGTAGGTACTTTGTGGTTATCTAGACACCAGATTATTAGCGGTGGGCTTTAATCAATCACGTACTGATTCTTTTTTCTCAATGTTTTTCTTTGGATACAAAAGAAGATTAGGCTTCTGAGCAAAGCCTAAGCTTGGTAGTTTGACCACGTTACTGTATGGGTAGTATTCTTCTAGCAGTTAAACACATTTGTGTGTGTGTATACATGCACGCACACACACGGGACTGTGTGATTCCTGTGGTTGGTTGTTTTTACTCGTTATTGATTTTAATATTTACGCCTGCAAGGACTAAATGTTTTGTTTTGGAACATTGAGCCAAATAAAGACAAATAAGGAGGGGGGGGCTTTTATATTTTCTAGCTAACAAATGTTACGTGAATCCTTACTTAATTAATTAATTAATTGAATTGGGGCAGCTCTTGCTGCTCTACCCTTCGGGGGTCATCAGTGTTTACATTGAAGTGTCTTAAAACACGGCCAGTTAGGTAGTTTGCTCATCGTAGGTCACTGCATGGGAAAGACCTCTTCAGAACCACCTGGAAATGACCAGTCACAGCCTCTTGGACTAAACTGAGCATGTGACAGACAAGGGGGGAAAAATGAGTTCTACTTTTGAGTAGAACAGAACAACATGCCTAAAAATATCAGTTTGTCACTGTCAGAAACCAGCCTTCGCCTACATTAGTAAGTAATGTATTTCTTTGTTCCCTGCGGCTTTGACTTTGTTTCTTCCCCCCTCCAAGACCCTCGTGACTCCAGTAACGCATACACACACACACACACACATACACACACACTCACACATCTAGGCACGAAGGCACAAACAATGCACTCTGGGCATTTCATCCATGCTGAAGTCTGCTGTAAGCCCATGTGGAATGGTGCTTATTTGACCCAGCAGTAGCAACCTGTTCAGATCACAGGGCTGGTCTTAGTTCATTTAGCAGATAATCCAGCCGGGCGTGGGCACGTGGGCACGTGGGCACGAACAACTTGCAAAATGCTCACACTTGCAAAACAAGGCCCTGTCCAGGTTGCTAAACGAGAAATTAAGCAATGTTTTTTTGTTTTTTTGTGTGTTTCTGATCGAGTTGTCAATTCAAGTCAATTGTATTTATATAGCCCTTAATCACATTGCAGTCTCAAAGGGCTTTACAACCTACATTTCACATGGAAACAAACAACAACCCCTTAACCTGCTCCTCCCACTCATAAGAGTCTATGTAAATGTTAACCTGTCTTTTGTAGTCGTGTTTGTCGTTGCGGTCTCTGTGTTTGTATTGGTACCTGCGGTCTGTCCAGTAAAGCAACATAAGCGGTGCGCACTGCCTCTATTAAGTGCATTTTAACTTCAACATTAAAGTTAACGCAGACTCTCATACATTCAGATTCTCTTAAGAACAGTCCTAAAAAAAAAGTTTAAATAGTTTTATAGTGTTGGTCTTTAGTTTGGCTTTCAACTGTGTGGTATACCATACGATGATAATACATCAAATATAACAATAACCACAATACATCTACATAATAATGATCCATCTTTAATCTGGCCTTTAAAAAAACTGCATTGTTTGTCGCCGTCATAGTTTACGCAGGCCAGTTTCTCTATTTATTTTACTCTTTGAGAATTCGAGAGGAGTGTTTTAGCTTGTTTTAGTCCGTGAGAGCGTGTATTGTGGGTGTGGTTCACGGGACTCGGCGGGGATGGTGAACGGGCGTGCGATAAATAGGCATGTAATCCCTAATCACCCGTCTCCGCACGATCTGTTGAACGGGAGCGACAGAGGCAGGCTCCACGCCGGGCGCTGGGCTGTACATATCTCTGTTTATACTGTACATATCGTTCATGCCTGTTTTTATATTGGGGAATGAACATGTCTGTCTCGCCCTGCCTGAACGAACCCGCGCGTACAGTAGGTGTGACCTCTGTTACAGAGACGATGCTTTGTTTCCCCATGCTTGATCACAAATAGACATGCCTCTCCCCTCCCAACCAGAGACTGGGCGCGGGATGGTGAGTCACTCCTTGCAAGCAGTCGTTTCCATTGTGTTTCATTAAGAAGGAGAGGTGCTGTTCTACTTAATGTGTGATAGGTAGGGAGACGTGGTAAACCAGCCACTTGTGGTCCTTGTGCCTGTTTACCGCCCCCCCGCCCCTCCCCGTTTACTCTGAAAGCTGCTCGCCTATTGTCCATTTATCACAACGTCTTGGGTCAATATTGACCACTGTCTTTGAACTGGTGTGTCTTTTGAATGGCATGTATGGGCCTGGGATTTATCATGTAAGGTTGTGTGTGTGTCTGACTCAGTGTGGTGTGTGTGTGTGAGAGAGAGTCACATGACTTCCTTGCCAGAGGAGGAAACTTAATCAGAAGGAGAAGGCTCCTCTTATCAGTCTCTGTGTGTCTGCTTGGGAGGAGAACCCTTCAGAGACTGGCACACACTCTCCTGTACAGCTCTCTCTCTCTCTCACTTTGTCTTTGATTTGCACTCTAACCAGCTTGTGGTCTTTCCTTACAGCATTTGGGATTTGCACTACCATGCCAGCTCTGGCTCCTCTGCGGTGATCAGGCAAAGGTAATGTAGGATCTTCCAGTCATCCCGCTTCATTAACATTACATTGAAGTTGTTTGATATGTATTGTGTGTGTGCTACCAGTCCAAATACAGTATGTAAACGTATCGCCTGTTTACTTGTTGCATCTGTACAAGGCATGGTTGAAATAAATCCTGGGTTCCACAACCAAGCCTGACTTGAGTTGGCGTGATGTATTGGCGGGCGGCTAATGGTGCAGACACGCTTCACACACGAGATACACTCCCGGGCTTGTCTGCTACCCCTGTTAGGCCACAGGCATGCACCCGCATCTACTATTAGAGTCTAAAAGCTGCTTTAGACTCTAATAGTAGGATGCTTTGCAGTGTTCTTGAGTGTGTGTGTACACACATTTTTTTTAAATCACTTCCCACCCTGACATATAGTGGAGTTACTATGTCCTGCTGAGCAAGCATGCTGAGGTCAGTTGCCATGGTATTTATACATTTGGAGCATGCCATTGCGTTATGCCAACGATAACGAGACCTGTTCTGTGAATGTTTGAAGTTACGTGATGGTGTAAAACATTAAGTGCTCTGTTTTATCTATCTCGGTGATTCGCACGACCCTATCGCAAGGAGGCAATCTGTTTTTTAGAATAGAACGTATTGCTTGCCAAACACACAAGATTATATCAGCTTTCAAACTCCGTTCCCCATTGAGGACTTACATTTCTTTCCTTTTTGCTCCTTTTTAATTGTCCGTCCTTTTTATAAGTACAGGTCTCCGGCTGAGGTTTTTGACGTGGGGATCAAGTTGCTATTTCTGGACAGGCATGTGTGTGGGCAGCACTGTATCTTATTGCATTGCTAAACAATTCTTTTTTTTTGACGAGGACTTGGACCAGACTGCCGACTGTGGTCGTAGCCTGACTGTGCGACTGCCAATGGCTGTAGATGCGCTCGTGGTGGGGGTTGCTGTTTCTTACCCTCTTCTGTTGGGATTTTGAGGTGTTTCAACCTTTTCTTGTCTCTCCCTCGCTTGAAGCGAATGTATGATGTTTGCCCAATCGATATACAAAAGGTGATGCTTCCCTGTGGAGAGATGAAAATGGCTGCTGTATACATAACGTGCTAATAATGACCCATAGCTAACTAACACATTATTTTTCTTCATTTCTGGCTAGAATACAAATGAAGGAAAATTGTGTTGCCAAATAAATCAGGTTGAACTGGTTTACCTGACCCCAAAATGGGCAGACAGTTGGGAACATAATAGATCCCTGCGACCCCGCTGAGAAAATCATGCGTGTTCTACCGTATGCTGACAGCCTGAAATCACTTGGAAAAAGCAAGTCTTCAGAGTTCAGACATGGTCGAACTAATTCGAATTAAGTCTTCACTTGAGATTCCATGGTAAATAACCTCATGTTTTTCTTTTTAAACAGCCCTGCAGGTGAGTTAGTAGTGCAAACATTCATAAATATTTAGCCAGCTAGGCAACAGCTGTTGTTAACGCTAGATTCCCCAGTTTTCAGCGCAGATGTGCAGGTGAATCTGTCGGCTTTGTGAGCCTTGGCCTCAAGTGCCCCATTAGAAATACCAGGAAATTTCCCAAATGTGCCAATATTGACAAGCTGCAATCTGTGCCCGTCACGGGTCATTACTTCCTTCCTGATGAGTAGCCTCTCTCTCCACCGTGAGTGGACACATTTCATTAAAGACATTACGCACCCTGGACAGCACCTGTTTAAGCTCCTCCAATCAAGCAGGCTAGTGCTTCAGATAAATTGACTGAAAAACGGCTTCTCTCAAAGGCTGCGGCACTTTTGAACTCACATCCCTGAGACATCTCATTCTGACAAGACTGACGTGTTGGACACCCTTGTTGCTATATTACACTTAATGTTGCTTGTATCTGGTATTTATTGCTTAGAACTGTTGAAGTTGATGCAATTTTGTTCATTGTGCTTCCACAATGACAATAAATGTCATCTTGAATTTGATGACTCTGTACAGTATATGGAAAAGTTTAGGTTTCCTGTTTCCTTATTCTTGCATAGTCAAGCAAATCTCTTCAATTCATGTGAAACATTCCATGGCCCAAATTTCATAACATATCTGCACCTTTTTGCATTGTCAGCTTTTTTGTTACATGTTTTAAAAGGAATGAATGCTTTCGACCAGTTAAGTCTTGCTCAGGGTGACTCTTTTACCTGGATCTGAGGGTGTACGATTTTATCGCACAAGTCCTTATTGCACAATTTATTTCCAATGGTTGCTGTTATCCTAAAGGTTGTTATTATAGACCTACCCTGGGGTGTCTGTGAGCTAGTTCCCATGGTCTTGTCTTCGGGATCTCCGTGTGCAGTAATGTTATACTTGTGCAGCCTGCCCTTTCCTGCCACATTGGTGGGCTCTAGGTTTACTGAGAAAGTATTCTTTAAATACACCCCTGCTAGCTAAAGGGTTACCGTCAGCAGCGATCGCAATCTGTGCATAGTGGGACAAAGTTATCTTTGGGAAAGAGAACATGATTTAATACAAATACTGTACACACTCGTGTAACAGAATGCCATTAAGTGGTTGTAATCTTTGTTTACTGTACTTGAACTACAACAAGGGCTTTTTTTTTTTATTACTTTTTTTTTTTCTTCTCCTTTTCTAAACAAGGTCATCGATATGATTATGCGTTGGCACTGGGCAGGCTTGACTTTGGTCGGCAGTCACAGAGCCAGAGTGCCTTTGACAGAACATAACATCCGTAATGTAGTGTGGTCTTTTTAGGCCAGCGTTAGAATGAACAGGACTATTCTTTGAGCATCACAGTCGGAGAGACTCTTGTGCCAAGGTATCTGAAAAAGCCACTTAAATGTCCTGTTTCATCAGGATTACAGCATGTTTAATTATCTCGATCGATGTATTGAGTTCATCTTAACCGAAATACTGTATATGTGTTATGGGTGGACATTTTGAGTAATTTAGTAGTCCAGCACTCAAAGATGTAGACGTAAAAATGAACAGGACTCAATTTCAATTGGCTTTATTCGTGATACAAAATTCATAACCGTGCTTCCTTTTTATAATGTTTGTAACTTTCAGCAGTTGGCAGAAACCAAACTGCAAATCAAACTGCCAAAGTCAGCGACACTTTGCTGTCCACCATTCCACCAGGCCTGTGCTGTCGGCCCTGGGAGTTGATGGCGCTGTGCCACAGTGTAGGTTGAATGAATGTTACCGGAGGCATGTGCGGCAGCTTATCGACGCTTCCTCTCCGCAGTAGCAGCTTGTTATCGGCTGTTATCTGACCGCGTCGGGCTAATGTCCTTGAATGGCGTTAGGGGTGTGCTGTGGGGCTGCAGTAATAGCGGTACAGAGTTTATGAAAAAGGCCCCGCCCCCTGTAGCGAGGCACACGGCCAACTGAAGATCCTCTGGTTTTAGTGTTTAGTGGTCAGGCAGTGTGGGAACTTCTCCAATCACATTCGTAATGAGCTTGTGCTCTTAACGGCTGTGTTGACCTCACCTATGTTGTAAAACTACACGATAACCTTATCTGTTTTCACACCCAATCATATCTGGAAGGAACGGTAATTGCAGTACACTGTAGACCTGTCCAGACCCTTGCTCCGTATTTATACAAATGCATTTGGCTGTTTGATCAGAGGGGTGTTCCCGTTGTCAAACATTTTCAAACAGTTTTCCTTTTGCTTTGAGTTCACTGGTAAACATTTGCAAACCCACACAATTGGGAATGTTTGAAACGTTCAAATGAAAAAGTTGCTAATATTTGAACGCTGCCCGAATTTGAACAAACTGTTGTGTTGTCTGTTGTGAACCCCAAACCCCCCCCTTCCCCCGCCATTCGCCCCTCCAGGTTATGCTGCTCAGAAGCTGCTTGAGTCCCGCCGAGAGAGAGAAGGGTTAAAGCCTCACCCACCGCTCCAGTCCAGCCTCCCACCCCGCCGCTCCACCCTGCGGAGAGATGAGCATGAGCAGCCCCAGTGCTCCCGGCCCCAACATGGTAAGCCCCTCCCACAGGTGGTTCAGGCCGTGCAAAGAAATATAGTATAGTGGATTCTCACCCGTTTTCTTCTAAAGCAGAAAGAAAAATATACACAGCAAGACAGGGAATCAATTAAATTAAGGATATAACTCATAATCATTATTCATTAACTGATAAACAGATCTTCATTTGGTTGTTTTTATTTTATAGCTCCATTTAAAAGTTTTCACTCAATGTGTATATAGTCATGCAATGTATCATGTTTCGTATTGCGAACTTGACGCACGTATCACGATACGTATCGTTAGGTCCTTGCCGATACCCGATACCCAGTAGCCCTTGTACACTCAATGCATAGTGTTCGCCGCATGAACTTGTCTCAATTCATGATCATTCTGTTTCTGTTAGATAACAACAGAATTCAGCTCAATGTCCTTATTTTCCTACTTCAATACAATAATCAAAGTTTGGCCGAAGAGAAATGCGTACAGCATGTGTTGCAGAATGTTTCTGAAGAAGGGAAGGAAAGACATTTTTTATATTTAAGCTGGTAAAAAGAGAGGTGTGTGTGTACTGTGGTAGCACTTGAAAATGGAACTTGTGTGTATACAGAGGAGGGGGTTACCACACTTGAACAAGGAAGGAGGGATTAACAGACCAAAGGACGAATACTTTTAAACTATTGTCAGGTTGTCCTCTCTCGATTTCCTAAAGTGTAGCGCTTCATGATCCTTTACCTTTGACCGCCCGCTTTGTGTGTGCAATGTCCTTAGTCACATACTTTGTTTCTCTCCGGCAGCAGTGCAGGTTTTGGACCTACTGTTCCGTGAAGTACACCAATGTAACCGTTGTACAGCAACCTTCCTGACCACACAGAGAGTAAACTGATGATTAACGATAGCTATCACCCCCCCCCCCCTCTACCCTCAAATGCAGTTAATATCTCCTAACTGTCTGCTAGCTCTGTTCATTTATTTTTCCAAAGAACTCAGTCCTGGTTATAAATGGGAACAGAAAATGGTGCCTGCTCTTATTGCCCAGCCTGGGCAATAAGCTCATGAGATCATCCCGTGGCATTGAAGGAGAGGTGTTTGAGTTAAAGTATCACCAATCTCTCTCGAGCATCGCTGACTCCACTTTTATCCTTAAGGATTTATTACTACAACTCTCTTAGAACTCATTAGAAAACCAAGTCGGTTTACTAATAAGCTTCATCCAGCAAAATACAATACAAAGGTAGTTACAGGTACAGACGATGGAGATTGCCCCACTGTCTGTCTGCAATTATCTTACTAATAAAAAAATATATATCTTAACACAGAATTTAATACGGACTCTTGGGTCATGACTGGTTATCTTTACAATGCTAGATTTGAGGTTCTGTCCGCAAGATAGATGTATGTGGAATAGATTTCTCAGGAAATTATTTTGTTTTCTGAATTGTTTCTTCGTAAAGAGAACAGCTCTTCTATCTAATAAGAATCCAAATTCACAGAAATACAATTTGCTATGGACTGTGGAGAAAGTTCTGCAGGTTATTCTCTGTTAATCAGACTGCACAACCATGCCAGGAAACACGGGTTTTCCCTGAGCTTTGCATTTTCTCCAGTCAGCTGTTTCCTAGCCCATGTTACACAACCACGCGGTCACACAACCGTCCTTCCCCACGCCAAGCAGGCATAGGACAGACTCGCTGCGTGATGTAAACTGGCGAATGACCAAACAGGGCTTCACTCCAAAACACAGCTATGACGGTTTATAAATGATCTATTCAAGTGGCTCAGCAAGTCTGTAGACGGCACATTTCTGGGTCTTGAGTTGGCTAGGAAATGACTATGACCCACAGTTATGTCAATCAAAATATTTCCAATAGCTGTGTGTGTGTGTGTGTGCGTGTGCGCGCGCATGGCTATTTCATATCTTAACTGCCTGAATTTTACTGCCTAATGTGTGCTAGTAACTTAACGAGACCTGTAATGATGACACTTTATACTTATATCTTAAACTATACTATCTATGTGTGCGTTTGTTTTGGAGAGTTGGTCCAAGAGAAATGTTTTGCCAAGGCTCTCGTCTGTGATTCGTCTCCTGGGTTAATTATTATCTCTTTAAGGTGTGTGCGTGCCTGTAAGCGTTCAAACAAAGCTGGGTTTGCACTGTTTGTAGGGAACCAAACTGTCCGATCTCTTCCTGCTACAAGGTATTTCCTGGTCATGTGACAGGCACCTCTGGCCAATGAGGTGGTCATCACATGGTCTGCATTCCACTTTAACAATTGTTTCACTTGGAGGGGGAAAAAATAAGGTGCACTTGCAGCAGTCTCTGTACTGTGACTGAATAAGGCATAACTGTGGAGGCTTATGGACTTCCTGTATGCGCTCTTGGTGAGTTATGGTTGGTTTATCGTGTGTGTGTGTGCCTCAACATATTGCAATTCTCCCAGACCTGGCTCCTTCCTCACTAAGGAGGACGGTCTCCCTGGCACTTTCATTCCACCTCCCTGTGAATGTGCTTATCTGACTTTCTACTCCTCCCGCCAGATGTTCGTTCACTTAGCTTCACTTTGCTGTATTACGCTTTCGTCCGGCTGCACCGTGCGCGATTGCTCCGTTACCCACCGCCCGTGCGTGGACTTATCTCAGCCACGTGGCATCCACGGTAATAATTACTTTCCGGACGCATTCCCAATGTGTCACGTATTGCTGATAGCTCCTGTAGCTTCCGGTGGCCAGGCCCTGTGGACTCTGCTGATCCAAGGACACACACGCACCATCCTGCTCCGGTTTATCTTTGACAGGCCAGTGCAGCTGATGTTGCCGCTGGTAACGTAATACTCACGTAATACAGATGATACTTTCTTTTTTTTTTTTCAGGACGCTTTTCTTCGATGTATTGAAAGGTGATATTGTAACCGTTTATGGATCTCTGTGGAGACGGCATTGTTTAAAAAAATTTTTTTTTTGCTGCCCTCTGCTTCACCAGGAGGTTCAAGCTGCAGAACCTTGTGCCTTTGTATAGAGTGTCTTTGCTCAAGGGCACTTGGGCAGGGCTGATGCTCGTTGGCACAGACTAGCAAGGTGTGCGTGTGTGTGTGATACCCTTCGAACTTCACATTAAAGGCGCAGTCAGTCATCCAGGAGGAAGCTTGTCGACATTTGAACTAGATTAAAACAAACACACACCCCCCCCCCCCCCCATAGCCACATAGCCAAGGCTGGGATAGTGTTGTGGTGTGGTCTGCACCGCTTTGTTTAGTGTTCCCATTTTACAGAGTCATGGTTGCGTAGAAGCACCGGATTTAAAAAAAAAAATTTAAATTTCTTTCAGGGCGCATAAGATGATTTTGACACCAATGTTGGCTTACGATCGCTGAGTCCACCTTTTTAAAGGTGTGGTCAGTCATTCTTGCTAACTTACCGCTCTGCGATCCTTCGGCGGCGGATCACACGGCTTTGTTATGCAAAGCATCGTGCTACGGCTTTGTTGATACGAGCGTCACTTTGTTTATGTTTCTATTTAGGGAGCGGTAAGCTAGCGAAATGTGAGGAGATATTAGTTGAATTTGACAGTGTATTGGCTTCTAATTAGCTTACCATCGCTGACTCCACCTTAAGAGTGGCTTTACATGGTATATTCCCCTTCTTTCACCATCCACCATTGGAGCTTTGCTCACATCCATGGCTTCTGTAGATAACGTCTCAGGTTCAGCCACCTTCAGTACACAGCTGGTATCAGTAGGACACCTTCAACTTGGACGACCCTGGACAATCAAGCTCCTTCAACTTGTTCCATCTAGCTGCTATCAACCTTGTGTAACAATGATGTAACGGTGTTTTATGCACACAAACGTAAACAAACTAGCCCCACTAAGGCAAATAGTGTGTTTGGCTCTTTGTGATGTAATTTAGTTTTACATAATGTATGATAGGATCTCGACACACAAGGCAAGTAGGGCTTCACATGGCTGGCTACGGCCAAGCCTATTTGCCTTCCATTCAGGAAAGATGTTCCATTTTGCAGTTCAGCACTGCCTCAGAATCAGTGGTAGTTCACCTATGCTGTCCATGGATTGGTTTCTAATTGTTCACTTTTCACATAAAGGTGTGCTTGTGACTGGAAAGCCAGAATGTAGCTGTAAAGTAAATGGTACATTGCTTCTTTTCCCTAACATTAACAAAAACCAGTGAGACTTTTTGAGACAGTGAGACTTAGATTTAATGAGATGTAGTCTCTGAGTTTCAAACCATCATTGCAACGCTGGTTTATACAATTTCATGTTTACCGTCTACCTTTAGCTGCGCAAATCATTAGCCATCTACTGTACATTCCATTAGCATTCTAATGTGATACATGTAAAATCTTTAAACTGGTAGGGCACAAGAGAAGTGTGTACGTTCTATATGCCGCTTACCTTCAAGGTAGATTGACCGGTCAATACTGTATTTAGGCAACAAATGGCAAGGTTAAATGTGGAGGTGAATGTTGTTTGAACAACGCGCTTGTCTTGGGAGAGAACGGGTCCTATTTGTTTTGCCCTGCCACAACCGGCAGCTTGGTGACGGAGGCAGGCTGTGCGATGGCATTCTGATTATTGTATCAGGAGGCTCAGATAAGCAAAAAGGAAATCTGCATAGTTCTTTAAAGAGCTGCGAAGAGCCAGCACTCCAGTGTTGCCATGGTTGAGCTCAGCATCACTTAAACTGCCGTTTAGCTCGGTCGGCCATGAGCGAGGTAAGTCCCTCGAGCATGCACAGGTCAGACATTAGGGTTCAGAACGATATTGATGTAGATTGTCGCTTCATTGGTACCGTTTTGCTTTTACAATGGGCTCAGCCGCTCCTCCTGTTTGGCCTGTTGCTGCACCTGCAGCTGGATCTGGTTGTGGAACATTCCACGACTTCCGTTAACGACCTCGCACGTCTTGTCCATCTCGGGACATTTGCAGCGAAGTCTAATTTAAAGTCTCCCAGATAGCGTAGCAGATCCTTCTGCGGTGGCGGAGTATGGTGTCTACTTAACGTAGGTCTGGGAATAGACCAAAAAAAATGTATTTGAGATTAATCGCTTAACAAATTAAAAATTATTTTAAAAAAAATTAACAAATGTAATATTTTAATTTATTTTTTATTTTTAGTGTTCTATTGTTATGAGATATGCCATCTTTATGCAAATGTTGGTATTTTATTTTTTAAATGCCCTAAATAATTCCTAATAAAGCATCTAATGAAATATCTTAGTCAAATGTGGTAATAATAGTTTGCGTTTTCACAAATTATAATTTCACTCTTACTGTTGTTGGTGTAAGCTATTTTATCCTTTCTAAAACTTCACATTGTAATCTGGAATACAAGTATAATGATAGATAATTTCTTTAACGTTTCTTTTCTTACCCCTCCCAGTTTCCTAGTGTTGCATGATGCCACTGTCAAAACACGTGCGTGCTGCCCCTCCATCCCCCAAAACTCTGCTATGTGACACCCCCCCCCCCCCGACTAGGTTTAAAAAACATTTTTTTAAGTATTTCTTTTTTGCCTATGTATGACTCCATATAGAGGTTGCCAAATGACACGTCTCTTTGGCAAGGCAGCCCGGTTCGAGCTGGGGGCCAAAGTGTTGCCCCACAGGTAACACTCGGTAGCTCACCACGGGTAGCTCACCGCCCTGCGTGGTAGCCAAGACAACGAGACAACGGAGGTCCTGGCACCCTCATTACCACCACATCAAAAGCCGATCGGTGGGAGGCAGCGCTGCCAGACTCCCAGTCAAGCAGATCGTCTGTCAGTCACGTGACCCATCATGTGATTAGGACCTCCGCACGCATGTGTGCGTCCGGAGGTCCACAGCGGCGATGTTTGCGCCGTGCTAATTCCCAATGGCGAGACAGGATCCAGTCATGTGATGTTGTTGTCTGCCTGGCTCCCGTAGTTCCCACAGCGCCCTCTAGTGACTCATTAAAGGCAGGGTCGGTGAATTCTCCAGAATGCTTGCTAACTTTGAACTGTTGTCAAAACAAACGCCTCTCCCTTCAAAGCCACATGGTGCTCCTTCAGATGTCCTCCCCCCCCCCCCCCAATGCCAAGGTGCTGTTGTGAGCCTTGTTCACGGCTGTTTGCGTTCTTATTTACGGAGACAGTGCTGTGTTGTTAAAGTACTGGGCCGTTTTTGTCAGCACGCACAGAGAACGGTACGCGAGCAGAGATATTTGGTCTTTCAGCTTACAATTGATGACGTTATCTTTTCCAACGGGAGGTTCTCACCGGGGTACCTCCCCATGTGTCTCCATTCAACCCCCCAATCCCCGCCCACAGCAGCAAGAGACCCCTGCCGCTTCCACGTTGCAGGGGCCCGGCCAGCCACCGGAGGAGGAGGAGGAGGATGGGGATCTGAATAAGTCCCTGGGCGTCCAGCGCTTCCAGCAGATCCTCAGCACCCCCGCAGCACTGCCGGACGAGCAGCACCGCTACTACCATGAGGAGGACATCGCATGTCAGTGTCCACGCTAGCCGCACTGTTTCTGCTGTTGTTGTTGATTCCGCTGTGGACGGCTGATCAGCTGATTCACATGAATGGGTCGGTGTGCTTTTCTCTCCCGACCGCAGACCACCGCCACTCTTCGCACCACATCCACCGGCCCCTGGCCAAGCTGCCCAGCGGTGGGGGCCGACGGAGGAGGAACAGCAGCAGCAGCAGCAAGAGGCGGAGGAGGGGGCCGGACAGGGAGCACAAGGCTGCCCCCGGTGGCAGCTCCATAGACGAGGGAGGCGAGGAGGACGACGAGGAGGTGGACGATGAGGAGGAGGAAGGCGTGGATGGCCGGGCCACGCCCTCGGTGGCAGACGGGGCCAAGGATGTGCAGGTGAACACACCCCCTTCTTTACCCTTATCCTGTTGCCATGGCCGCCTGGTGTGTGTGTGCGCGCGCGCGTGTGTGTGCGTAGCTTTGCTTGCTTGTGTGTGTGTGGGCACATTTGCTTGTGTGTGCGCGCATTTGCTTGCTTGTGTGTGTGTGTGTGTGTGTGTGTGTGTGTGTGCGCGCGCGCGCAATTGCTTGTGTGTGTGTGTGTGTGCGCATGCATTTGCTTGCGTGTGTGTGTGCGCATGCATTTGCTTGCATGTGCGTGCATTTGCTTGCGTGTGTGTGTATGTGCGCGCGTTTGCTTGCATGTACTGTGTTTGTGTGCATTTATATAGCGCTTTCTCTAATTCACCCACTCACAGACATTCATACACTGATGGTGATTGCTGCCACGCAAGGCGTGTGTGCATGTGCGTGCGTGCACGTTCCATGGTTTGTACACACCAGCTCAACTTTGTTCTGCATTTGCACGCACATAGGCGTGAGCTGAATAGTATAAATGTTATGCTGTAGTGTGTGTGTGCGTGCATGTGTGCGTGACCTGTGTGTGAACCGTTTCACTGTTGTGATTACATGCTCTGTTGCCATGCCGCTAGATCTCTGGCCATATTTTTCCTCTATGAATATTTTAGCGTGGCATTCATTGCAGGGCCTGTGTTCTTTACAGTAGAGCGCATACAGGCTCTGAACCTCAGCAGCATACACTGTAGGCCTAATTGGCTTTGAACACCACTGATCTAATGAGCAGTACGGTATTATGTTTGTTGATGGAGTTATTAGAAGAAGGTCCCTGGTTCGAACCCCGGTCTGAGTTTCTGTTTCTGTGTTCGCTCCGTGTCTGCGCGGGTTTCCTCTGGTTTTCCCACTATCCAAAGAACATGTTAAGTCTCTCCTGTCAGGGCCATTGACCAGAGACACTGACCTCTATCAGGAGTCCCTGGGCGCTGCACAGCGGCTGACTGCCCGCTGCTCCCTTGAGGGATGGGTTAAATGCAGAGGACACATTTCGCTAGTAGTAGAAGATATGTTTCATTGTTGATGGTGGTGGGAGCAGATTAAGGGGGTATCTTTGATTTCAGTGTGACATTTGGGCTTGTAAAGCCCCATGAGACTGTAATATGATTAACGGCTTGAGACCACACACCTTTGCACACGTGCACACACCCGATCATCCGCCACACACTAATGCGTGCACACACACACCTACCTTTCCTTCCTTCTGATTGGTCAGGGCTCCTGGAATTAACAGGATGTGCTCTGTTTCCCTGCAGTTCTTCGTGTCCGATGAAGACCCCAGGGCAGATGACGATGGCCCCGCCCTGGCCACCCGTCCCCTGGAGATCGTCCCATCGACGGGTGCCTGTGATGAGACAGAGGACGCCACCTCCACAGAGGAGTGAGTTGCCCCGGAAATGTTGGAGAGGAGACAGACAACTTAGAGAGTCCTCAATAGAACTCTATGGGAGAAGTACCAGAGACATTATATAGTGGAGACAGAC
>JAODOY010022492.1:0-18196 GCA_025399855.1 Forbesichthys papilliferus
AGGCCTCGGGGAAGACCCAGGACTAGGTGGAGAGATTATATCTCCACACTGGCCTGGGAACGCCTCGGGACCCCCCAATCAGAGCTTTCCAATGTGGCTCGGGAAAGGGAGGTTTGGGGTCCCCTGCTGAAGCTGCTGCCCTCGCGACCCGACTCCGGATAAGTGGATGAAGATGGATGGATGGATGGATGGATGGATGCTTTACAGTAACCCAAAAACCCCAATTCCTCGCCAGCCCACAGAAACACAAAGTGGTCAAAAGTGGTTAGGTGAGGGCTAGAGAAGATATGAGTCCAGAGAGGAATGCACTCTCGTGAGTTAAAAAAGTAAATTTTTTTAGAATTTGTTTCATCCGCAAGAGGGACATTTCAGACACAAACCAAACGTTGTACTGTTGGCATGTAGGACAATGGTAGAACGAGCTTCCAGCAACAGTGAGGACTGTTGAAACATTACCCCATCTTCCGCAAGAGACTCAAGACACACCACTTCCCAGTCCACATCGATACCTTAACTAGCGACCTCTCCACCTCCTAGCACTCAATCCTAACTCAAGTTTCTCCACAAATGTTTTTTTTGTATTTCTTTCTTCTCTACTCTTATCCTGCTCTTAGTAATAGTATAGTAGTATTAGTATTCAGGCGATTAAGAACTTTGTTTGATGATTGAATGGTATATTGACATGGTAGCAGACATGATTACAAGATGCTGTAAATGTTCTGATATTATATTGGTGTCTTACAATAGCTGGTGTATGACCTGTCCAACTAATGAAAAATGTACTTACATGTACTGTACGTCGCTTTGGATAAAAGCGTCTGCCGAATGCCGCTAATGTAAATGTAAAAGCATGTATGTCCTGCCTCACCTGAAATTTTCCTGGCTGCTTTCAGATAGCTGTTAACAAGCTGTGTCTTCTCCTAGATTGTGTGTATTTGGGGAGCTGCTGGGGCCACGCCTGGAAAGTTTCTCCTGGGGCTCAGAGTAGTGACTTGTGACTCATCAGTCCTGGTTCAGCCTAACAGAGTGCTCGTGATGCCAGCGACCAATGTCTCTCTCACTGCGTAAGTACTGTTGAGCTGCAAAAGACTTTCAGGATTTGTACTTTATTTTAGTCAAGCCAAAATGTATTTATTATCCCACATGGGGAACTTTTTGTTGCAGCCAGGTATAGTTACATCCTTCATAGTAAATGTAAGATATGAATAAAAAAACATGAAGGACAACATAAAGACAACATTTCATACACAAATGGCATATATAAGATCACTAATAAAAGTTTTCATCTATGATGATAATCTAGATTTATTATATTTTAATAATTCCAGTGTTAATGTGTGACTACATTTATGTATCTTAAGGAGGTGTTTGATTGGTTTGAGAGTCATTGGTCAAAAAGTGTTTAAAAAAAAGTTAGTTTAATGCATTTGTGTTGTTTTTGCTTTCTTCTATAGATCTTCTGTCAGAGCGTTGAACAAGAACTTCTCCATTGCCTTTTTCTTTCCAGCTTTTGTTACTCTGCTGTTCTTCCATCACAACAGAACTGTTTATGACATGGTGGCTGGTACTATTGTTGTCAAGCGTGCTGAGGCTAGATGACCCTTTTTAGGTGCTTATCAGACCAAACAGGCACACTACCCAAATCTTTTATTTAACCACCATCATGCTGCTTAATGCACATATGGGAGCGTGATGTGTGTGACCTATCTTAACCTAAACAACACAAATTATGGTGTTATAATGGTGACAATGGCTGGAAAGCTCAGCAATGTATTTAACGCTTCATTGAAAGGCATAGGTGTAATTTGGTCTATGGAAATTAAACACATTTTGTTTTGACATGCTGCTTATATTGTTCATAATATGTCAAATCATTGCGTTTGTGTTTATATATGTAATGGTTAAAACACCATGCTGTCTCTTTTTTAAAACACAAGAAAATTTCACTTATTTGAACAGCTATTTTTTTTCTTCTGGCAATGCTTCTATAGTTTTATTAATTTACCCGAAAATAAAATGGCCTTATCTTAAATTAAATATCTTGAGTTGTTTGCACATTTGATGAACCCATCTCAGTTAGTCAAACAGTTTATTTTCGCATATACTGAAATAGTACACTGTAATGTGCATAGCCTATATATTTTAACATAACAGCTCCTCTGACATGTATTAGTAAAGATTAAACAACTGAAAATATGCATGATTATTTTATTTATTTTAACATTCATGATCCAAAAACAAAACATTTATGCTGTATTGCACAGGTGTCGGTCGGCTCGTATGTATTCAATCATGAATGTGCAAATATGGAACTTGTACTTGTTTTGTATTCATACTGTGGTTATAAAATGTACTTGTAAAATATTTTCTTCCATTGTTTTCTTTGTATTATAATAACCACACCAACCATACAGTCAACTTTTTATGTAAATGTGCAGTATATGTCTTGATGTACTGTATATGATTCGGAAGGAAATGTACTTTATTGGTGGAGTTTGGCCCCATCTAGTGTATATACTGTATACTGCAGTTAGAAAATATTTGCAATCAAACATTTAATTCAGAAGATAACATTTTGGATTAACTGAGTGTACTGGTAAAGCAACCAATTTAAAAACATGGTTATGATGGTCATAACCATGTTTACAAACACTGGCCAATACATTTTTCTAATGAATTCAAGCTATAACAATATAGTATGTAGTGAATGTGAACCCCATTACATAAAAAGCTATACAGGAAGAGATTATAGGAAAAAGCAGATTTCACCACACAATAAAGCTTGTGTAAGGTACAGATGTGCCTGGCCCGCTAAGAGGCAACATCAGCTGACAACCACAGATGGTGAGAATCATTAACATTATTATAGAGGCTCAACACCACCTTCTGATAACATCTCACCACTGGAATAAAGTCATAGTTGTGGGTGGTTTTTTCAGGACCTACATTTAAGCAATACAAATAAACCACGTATTGCTTATGAAAAGCTTTCATAATATGATGCCCCTTTGTGTTGCAACAAAATTACACAACATTTCTTAATTTGGATATTATGATGTTACCCATGGAATGAGCTACAGTAACATTCATATCATTGTAAACCTACGCCTATAAGACTATACTGATATTGTATACATTTATTTGATCATGATTAAGGTTTTTAAAAATAGGCTTGCATGCGAATTGTATTTTAGCTGGGTCAGTCCAAGAGGCAGTGGTTAAATAACATTTTTTATTTTAGTTCAGATGTTATTTGAAGTGGCTATTAACTACGGCAGCCCATGGTACACTGTTTAATAACCAATTGTTGCTTCCCTCTTAGCGAATATTGCATCTTAACCATCATCTAGAGCCATGTAAACAGAGAGTTGTGTCAAGTTATATATCTGTATATATATATATATATATATATATATATTCAAATGTCCCACCAAGCACTTCCTGGAACTTTTGTGCCATGTTTGGCCTCTCCATGAACCATGTGACCGTTAAAAATTTAAAATTGTTGACGCAACTCTGTTATTTCCATGTATTTGGTCTAGTCTTCTGTTGGCGCAGTTCTGTTCTTTACATGGCTCCGCCATAATGCCTTCCCAAGGAAACAAGGCTTCTGCAGAGATTGATAGTGACACATTCGCTTAAATCAGCTGTGTTAGAGCCACATGTACACTGCTATTTTTAATAATTTAGCTTTTTCTACACGGTTTGGCCTTTCATCCACACATTTAACCATTGCTCATGATCACTAAACTCCTTCCAGGGTAAAGATATAGAGGAGTTTTTAGCTTGTTATGTTACCTTGTGCAGCGTTATATATCTCCTTTGTATGACGTCAGAGTGTGCCCAGGAACACGGTGGCCCAGTGGATAGCACTGTGGCTTCACATAGACAGCATTTAAAAAAATAACTAATAAGGAAATTAGGCGTTCTGTGTACTTGTTGGTACTTTGTAGTTTAGGCATAAAACATTCAGGACAGTGGGAGCCCATGAGCAGGGTTTGCACCACTTTAGCACATCAGCATCTAATCCGTGTGGGTCTCTGCAACCCTTTGGTGTTGTAATGTGATAAACTTGACATCAAATCTAGATCCACCAATTAGCTTAGCCTTAATGTACGCATCTTGTCAGATGTCAGTTGGTGTCCATCCATGTATATTTTCTATTCTCTCTAACTAGGGGTTCACTTGCAGATGCCACACTGTTCTCACCCTCTACTTGTGAGAACTCCCCCTCTACTCTCTCCCACTGTTCTCCCCTACAGATCTCCCCCACTGCAGTGTCTGTGTCTGAACAGAACTGTGGCTACACAGTGGCAGTGGGAACCAACAAGCTCAGAGCTACACAGTGGCAGCGGGAGCTAACATGCTCAGCAATCTGAAATCCAATTCAAGGCTCTGAACGACGGGAGGTTGATTGTGTTTGTACGCCGGCCCAAGGTCATTTATTTGCTGAGCACGGCAGCTGTTGCTCGTCACACCCATGACAGGGCACCAGGTGTCTCACATGCCCGCTCGCCGGAGGTTGTGATGCTGTACGCAGTCCTACATTGCCGTGGTTCCCTGTGTGTGTGTGTGTGTGTGTGTGTGTGCACGTGTCCTTCCTGCCTGTTGGTATTCCTCACAAGTGGAGTCAGTAATTACAGCCTGGCAGCATAGGCTCTGCCTGAGTGAAGAGGTGGGTGAGCTCATGCCCTGCCGTAACAGATGGGCTGCGTACTGTACTTACACAACAGAAGCTAGCACAATGGCACCTATTAGCTTGCTGAAGGTAATTACAGTTGCATTACAAAATATAAACAAATGTCCTGTGCTCGGTTGTATTCCTTCCCCCAGTCTCCCATTCACAAATATGTTCCCCCCCTAACATACAATAGAATAGCAAGCACTGAGGGTCAAAAAGATAGTGGTCCACTCAGAGCTGAAAACTCTTAAACAAAAAAAATAGTTCCCTTATGATGTTTATAATGTTTTTATACTGTTTACGTCTACAGTTGTAGAATGTTCGGCCTAATCGAGAGGACGAAGTTGTGATGCAGCGCCACAGAAGGTGTAGGCCAAATTTACACAGAATAGATTTCTGACAGATTTGTCCATCATTTGCAAACTAACAAATACAGGAATCAGTGTTTGTTAGTTTTTTTTAGTAAGGGCGTATACCGCACTTAATGCTTTATTTCAGGTTTATTAGCTGCATATTGTAATCTTACATGATAACACATTAACTTATTTATGTTATATTTATAGTACACTGTATACATACACTGAAATGGTCATCCAAAGCATATCTCACTGGCCCAACAGTCATTGCATTGGATAAGTGCAAATAAATACAGTATGGTGCAAGGGGTGTGATGTACATAAGTGTTTTTATAAAAGACAGTATGATTTCTAAAATATTATATAAAGAGTACGGTAAATGAATAAAGCGATGAGTAAATAATTAAAATAAAAGACATTCTGAAGGTCAAAAACTAATGTCAGCTTTGAAAAACATAAAGAGTTGTGTGTCGTGATCGAAGAACCTGCCAACATGCGAGTTTGTCTTGATCAACCTTATTGGGTCTGAATTGAATCACTGAGGCATTTCATTGTTTTTTATTTGACCTTTATTTGACCAGGAAAGGCCCCTCTTTTACAAGGAAGACCTGATCAAGAGGGCAGCTCAGTTAAAAGACACTACAAAGAGTATGTAGAAAAATTAAAATTAAAAAAATAAATAGAGTAGTAAAACAATACATACAAGCGGGGTGGCCTGTGGTCTCACACAGAGTGCACACCAGTGGGTGTCCTTCATATCAGCTATCTCTGCAGGTGCATTGTGGATGTGTGCTCTGAAGAGTGGCAGTGCCTGTCTGGAGAGACGCAGGCGTGTCTGTGTTTCACATAGTCACACAGCAGTATGCAGCCAAGCTCCCTTGCTGATATGTAACCACTGACTGGAGCCAGTTCTGCCCAGCAACAGTTGCATTACTTATCAAAGAACTCACTGCAATACTTTCAAGGCCTCTTAGCAACGCTGTTTGTCTGCCCTGACATCCTGTTTTGCTCCTTTATGGTGTATCTGTATCTCAGTTGAATATAGCTGACTCAATCAGATATAATAGCCGACTGTATATTTATTTGTAACATAACATTGGGGAGACTGAGCTACAGACAAAACACAAACCTAGTGATCACCCCTAGCTATTACCTATCTAAGTAGTTTTACCTCCAAACTGCTCTGTTTAAAAAATGACACTTCCAGTATGATTGTTTTAAATAAATAGCTGCTAATGTGCAGCCCTCTGTCTCTGTCAGTAGTAGTGAAATAAATTAGTAAACACTTGTGTTCATATGGTCTAACATATAATTATTATAAGTTATTTTAGATACAAGTCCTGTAAGGTTAATATCATAAACCACCTCGCATGGATTGTTCCTAGTGAAACCCAATTAAAATATATCCGTTTTGATGCCGATGCTGATTTAGATTTGTTGAGCCTACATGCCAGCATTAAAAATTTAGTTATTTTAAAGATAATTAACACTTTACAGTTCCTCTATATGCTATAGCCTACTCTCATTTGATTCGCTACCACTCAACTCCCACGACTTTTGGTTGCACAAGTCACGTTCTAGTAGCCTAATGAAGTGCGTAAGCAGCCTCTATTTTCAGAGAAATAAAGAGCCACTCTCTGGGACATGTGCCATGATATTTGTGTTCTGCTAGGTTGCTTTTAACATAGGCTACATAATAGGATACTGGCTGTCAAATATGTAGAATACCTTTCTCAAGTTAACAATCTTACATTCTTTGTGAGGTACACGGTACAATATCTTATGCTTATATTTTTTGTCATCACAGAGGGGTTCACCAATGGAGGAATGTTGCCGAATGTCTGACATCACAGCTGTTTAATCAGAAAACTTGATTGTACACAATCACTCCCTTATAGGCTATGTTAGACTAATAGACACAGCCATGACATCAAGCCAAGACATCCACTATCTTATCCTGAATAGTAAGTAGCCTAGGGTAGGCTAATTTATCATAACCTTTCACATTTTCAACCTCACCCCTGAGATGTGTCTGCTTTGGTATCATCTTATCTATTTAATTCCTGTGCTCTATTCAAGGCCACTCAAGTCCTATGCCGCTTGTTCAATGGAAACTGTGGTGAGGATTCAATAGCCTTCAAGTCAAGTTGGGCCAGGCTATTAGCCTGCGCTGAGATAGGCTACAAGTAGCTAGTAGAATGTGTTCCCGTGGCAGTAGCAGCCACAGAACCACAGTATGCAGCAGCAGGACTGAGACTATAACTTTAGTTTTTACATTGCAATGTGTGTGGGCCTACCTAAATTAAAAAGGCGAGATCAGTGCAAGCTGCCCGATTCATTTCTTGTTCCCTGCTCCGTTCATTAACTGCTGGATTCCTGGTCCTCAATAGACTCTTTCAGTGAGTGTGTCATGCTACACGTCCATTGAGCTAGAGCCAGGGAGCCACCCATCCTTCTTAGGGGACCGTAGACAGTGGAACAGTCTTGTTGCCATGGCAGCAAGTGCTTTCACATTCTCCCCACATAGCGGGGAGTGCGCACGTTGATCGTTCCAAACCAGAGCGCGCCACAAAACCCACCGGTCTGACCCACCAGTTATTTATTTACCACGTCTCCAAGACATCGACTCGACCTAATGCGTGGTCGTGTTTGCAGTAGGCAGCGCTCCATTGCCTAATTTAGGCATTACCTGATGCTCGTCATGTTAGACTATGTTTCTCCTGGCTCAGCCTAGGCTACATCTTCAGGGCCTGTCAGCTGACATACTGTATGCTCTTAGTACTGTGCCCAACCCACGCTTATACAATAGGGTGTAGCTAGGCTAATAATAGACTACCAAAGCTCTCACTACACCAACTAGGCCTACAGTGCAGGCTAGGCCTATAGGCCTACACATTTGTGATAAATTGGTTATATTTAACTTTCACTATGGGGAATCACTGACATCTCAATGTGAGTGTTTACATTGTTGCATAAGCTACTGTAGCCTATATACAGTATGTGCACCATAGCTGCCTCCCCAGGGTTGGGTTGGGTTGTCCCCGTAGCCGCTGAGGATGTGGACCTGTGATACATGCCTGGACATGCCTGCTCTATTACTGGATGAGGCTCCTAAAGCCCAACTAGGAGTTTAGCGATAACACTGAAAAGGCAGACAGGCAGACAGACAGGTGATTACACTGTTTACTGGACACTGGGCCGCTTGAAGGTATCTGTGTTTTGTTAATGATTTGTTACAGGTTTGTGTGCATGTTGTAATTGCAGTCAAATGTGGCTTTCTTGTATGTGAGTGAGTAACTTATTATTTTGATGATTATGGTGCACTATCTTGGAGAGAATCCTTTACAGTATGCCACATTGTATGCATTGCAACAACTGGAACTCCTGGGGATATTGAGGGTGTTTTATATTCAAAGTTATCCAAAAAGCATCATTTTTATTATTTCATAAGTATAAGACTTATAGTCAAACTTATAACAACTTATTTAAAGATAGCATACATATACATAAAAACATTAAAACAGGAATAATCTTAAAAAGTCAATTTTGAAAGCCTCTCAACTATGGGAGCCACTGTACCTCCTATTTATTGCTTGTGTGTGCTGTAGTATTTTCCCCATGGCTCATGGCAAAGCTTACTCCAGTGTATACTTCACTTTAAATACTGTACGGGTCAGGTCTGGTCATTTCAGGAAGAGGCTAATTCTATAGTCGTGCCTATAGGTTTAAGATAAGAATCTGGGGCTTAGTGGGGCGATCAAGAACTCGCTGGTTCAAATCCTGCTATCTCCTCACCAAGTCAGCAAGATTTCAGTAAGACACCTAACCATAACTGCTTCCGGTAGTTAGGTGTCTCCTTGCATGGGTGACCATCACATTCACACCATCGGTGTATGAATGTGTGTGTGAATGTAAAGCTCTATATTAATGCAGTCCATTAACCATTTTTATTCTCAGCCATGGCAATTGTAGCATTAGAGTGTCATAGAAAGGTCTAGAACTAGTTCTGTAACATAGCACACAGCAGGTGGTATCTTGATAATAGAAGGCCAAGAAAGGATATGATCATGACACAGCAGTTATGGCGTAAATAATTAATATTTCACTATTACAGATAAGCCCGGAATGTAGATATGACGGTGAACATGCTACAGTCTCATAAATGTGCTGTTGCATTTCATTAGCAAAGCTTCTAAACTGTCCATATGTAGGAGGTACTGCTGCGTTGGCTTGGACTGCCTCTGCTACGTGTTGAGAAGGTTAAGACCATGTCCCAGAGTGAGGGGCCCCCTTTGCCAATTGGCCGGGTTAGTGGTGTTTATAAGGCCTGCCTGACTGCAAATAGTGATATATCCCTGGATTGCATTTGCTGGAGGCCTGGATCGCCCCAGGGTGGTTGCAGCACACTGGTTGTCAACGTGGGAGTTGGAATACCCCGAGTGGTTATGAGATTGGGGAGGGGAAGTGTGTGTGTGTGTGTGTGGGGAAAGGAGGGGGGTCTGTCTGCCTTCTATCTGTCACAATTGTCAGTATGCATTTGTGACTAAACAGGAATTCACACCAAAATAATAACATTATTTTAGTGTAGCCCACAGGGCTTCTGAGAATGACCCGGCATTAGTGAGAAGTGAGATGACTGGTCGTTATAGGTCAGCCGTCAGCTCACTAGCAGAGTAGATAAACACATAGATACACATTAGCCTATAGACACGACTAAAAGCAGCGTTTCAATGTAGCCTCACAATGAACAGCTTTATCCTGTGGGGTTAATTCAGCCCGTGTGTCTGTCTGTATAGCCCCGCGTAGGCTATAGACTACCCATAGCAATCATATCCGTGTAAAAAGCCTCTGTGTATCCCAGGCGCCCCCCCTCCCCCCTCCCTGTGTGAGCGTAGTCTGGGCTCCCAGCCAAGTAGAGTGTGTTTTTTTGAATGAATACCTGATGCGGTTGACGATGCTGGCCGGGGGAGGAGTCTTGTCAGTAGAGTACAGAAAGAGAGAGAGAGAGAGAGAGAGGAGGGGAGGGGGGCGATAGAGAAAGCTGGTGGTCTGGTGGCCTTGCATAACATACGCGGCACTTGATTCAAGCAGGATATTTCCTTTTACTCGTCGGCTCGTTGGGGGAGACAGCTGGCAGAGTTGGGCAGGGGTGTTGTGGGCTGAACCAAGAGACCCACAGGCAGGGCTGCAGCAAGAGCCTTCGAGACAACAGAGCGTCACAAAGAACATATTCAGGAAGAGAAGTCCCGGGGAACACGTCTCCAGCATATACGCGCAGACAGGATAAATCTGCGGACGTACAGCGCTACTACTGACCTCGGATAAACTGGTGAGCTATTCTTAGTGTTATGGCCAGAGGGGGTGCGTCTTTAAATCTTAATTTGCAGCATAGTAGTGTTTTCTGCTCGGCGACTCTACAATACGCTCTCTGACATTTCTCAAGATCCTAAGGGCTGCACAAAAAGCATTAAATGAAGTGACATTGAAGCCGTTAGTTTTGCTGTTTGGGTGTCGACGTGCTTGTTCAGAGGAAGGGGCGTATGCGGTAGCCTACATCACATTTTACTACGTGTGAGTGCGATAACATAATAATACTGTATGTTAAGCGGTGATGCAGAACTGGAGTCATTGTGAAGATAAACAGCCTGGACTCGCTGCTTACGGTGTCTGCCGCACGGACGCCCCGCCTCTTAAAGGGGAAGGTGTCACCACCGGTAAAAAAGAAAGGGACATGAAAATGTATTAATTGTGAGTGAAAGTGCATCGTTGTGACATATGCATTGTTGTAACGTGTTGCGACAGGTAGCCAGATGTGTTATAATGCAAAATTATAGCCATTACTATTTGCACGATATGAATATTCAGTGGTTCACACACGCACACGCACACACTCACTCACCCGTCAGTACAGTGCACCGCCCCTTCACTGTCATGCAATAGCTTTGGTAGTCAAGCTTGATAATGATGTTTTTGTTTTCTATATATAGCCTTTTACTGTGGCGGGTACCCACTGCTCATATCACTGGGGTATGTTAAATCTAGGTGTTAGCTAGGGTGTTTGTGGCTGCCATTTCTTTCTTAATGTGCAGGACAGTTATTTCTAACTGAAGTAGGCTATAGGCATACATGTACATCTCAGACATCAGCCACTAATTCATCATTACTTTTTTTGTTGGCTAACCCTGCTGAAATATTATTGCTGCAACAAAGTGGATCAATACAATGAGTTTGCAGCAGTATGATGAACATGGCAGAAGACTCAGGGCCATTCCTGGGGACGGCTTTAATCTGGAGAAGCGTTGATCACTGTTCCGACCTGACATGCACGCAAACGCACAGAGAATCACATGGCGTGCTCAATCAATCTGTCTGAACGGCACACGCAGTTAAAAATCCCCGGTGTGACAAATTGAACAGAGGGCAGCCAGTCTCCTCTGTGATGTCATCCCTTTATAGCCGTCTGACTGACAGCAGGTGGTGGTGGTGTCCCGGGCCGGTGGGTGGGTGGACTAAGAACATTGAATCATGTCGGCCATATCTTGAAATATCCCCTTTTTCATGTTGGTATAGCAGAGAGAGGGTGTGCATTTGTGGCTTCCTGTATTCTAATAATAGGCTGATAGTGGAAAAATGCGAGAGGCTCCATGGCTAATGTGCTCTTGTGTTCTCCTGTAGAACGTTGAACAAATGAGAACATTGCTCTTAGCGTTTGAACACTGTTGAGGCTGACAACGTGAAACTATTGATGTGGAAAATCTATTTCTGCCCTGTTTGTATCTGCCATATTTGTCTTGTGTTCTCTCAAACGTGTTCTCCTGCTCCTGTCTGACATCTCCGAATTTGGACTATTCTAGTGTTTTGAAAATGGCATTGTTGCCATGGCGGTGTGAGGTTCAGTTGCTGTAGTGATGCCGTACGTACGGTGTTCTGTAGCAGTGGTTGTATTGCTGATCGGGAATCTCTCTGTGAGGCGGGGCTATAGCTCTCCTCTGCTGCAGGCACCGCTCAATGTGGGTCAAGGGAAGCAGAGCTCTCTCTCTCTCTATATATCTCTCTTTCTCTCTCTCTTTCTCTCTCTCTCTATAGCTCTCTCTCTCTATAGCTTTCTCTCTCTCTTTCTCTCTCTCTCTCTCTATATAGCTCTGTATCTCTCTCTCTATAGCCCTCTCTCTCTCTCGTTCTCTCTCTTCATCTCCCTTAATGTTTTTTATTCTCTTACTCTCCTACTCTGTTACCAAATAATGCTTCTACTCTGCTTCTGGTTTTGTCTCCTCTCCCCTCCTCCCCTCTCCTCTCCTCTCTTCACTCCTCTCCCCTCCTCTCTTCTCCTCTCTTCACTCCGCTCCCCTCCTCTCCTCTCTTCTCCTCTCTTCACTCCTCTCCTCTCCTCTCCTCTCCTCTCCTCTCCATCTGCTTGTCTGCTTCTTTGTTACCTCTGTTTGAGCTGCCAGGCTACAATCTGCGCTCCTCTTTTGGATGCAGTGACCTTGTCAAAGTCGTGGGTGTCTCACCGCACACGGCCTTCTTCCACGTGTTTCCCTGCTTGTGTTTATGTAACATGTATGTGGCGGCTCACCTCAGTGACCCTTGTCTGAAAATACGAACATAGGCGTCTAACACAGGGGAAACAATGAATGGAAGGATGTGTGTGTGTGTGCGTCTGACTGACTCCGTGTACGTGTCGTGTACACACCATCTCTGTGGTGGCTCTGGCTAATGAACAACCCAGAGCTCATGTGCAGTGAACCCCAGATAAACCCAGAGAAGGGAAAAGTCATGCAGGCAGAGATACTGTATGTTGACAGACAAAACGGGGTGACAGAATGTGACACACCGAATATAGTATACAGCGGCACTGAGCATTATAAGCAATGGGCATATGCTTATTAACGTGCAGGCCTAACGCGTGTATATTTATGTCGATTAATGAATACTGTGAGTGTGAGAATGTGCTTTATAGGTGCTGCTTAAGGCCTGTTGACATGCATCGCAGACTCACACTTGCTTACTTTCCACTGCTCGCAGTTTTCTGATCCAGCAGTGCCCGCTCACTCTGCGATGCAGTTTGGCGTGTGGATGTTATACATAGGGTTGCGCGATATTGATCATGAAAATTGCAATATATTATATTCATTTTGATATATTTAAACATAGGTAAACACACAATGGTTATGGGAAAATGCATGAAAATATATTCTTAACATATCAAAACAACACATTTTCATTGTTATATTGGACTGGTACAACAAGAGTCGTTCCAAGCTACCGAGGAGGCATTCCTTTTGGCCACTAATGTTTCACGTTTCCTGTTCCATATCTATTATGTCATTAGCTTCCTCAGCCACACATCATACTTTTATGTCTAAATCAAATTAAGCCAAACAGCCAATGGACACATCTTGCCACAAAATAAAATGAATATTTAACCTCCTTTAACATTTTCGATATGATATTGCGTAGGGCTGACCCCAAACATTCGACAATTCGGGTATTTGTTTTTCGGTGGGTATGTATTCAATTAAAATATTGGGTTTCGAGTATTTGTTTTTTCACATTATGCACGCATGTTTTCCCATTAATCCCTACTGTCTCCATATAAACCCACATGTTGAAATGGAATTGCCTGCCCTACACTGCGTTATCATCACAATTGATTGCAATTGGCTCTGTTTGTAAGAAGAGATTGAGGCTATTCATTCAACACACACTCTTATTGGCTAATACAGGAGGTATATGCTATTTGACAGCTCTGACTGGCTCAATTAACGTGTCAATCAAAGTGGCCATTTTGAGCGCATGGCTATGTTTGCATGTGTGCTTACTGAAGCTAGGAATCGAAGATTACTTCTGTTATACTTCTTAATTATAGTTGAGTGTTTTTAATGGTGTTTTTGAGAGAAAGTATTTGAATACTCGTTCGGAAATACCATCAAGTATTCGAAACCTGTAAAATGGTATTTGGCACAGCCCTAATATTGCGGAGCGTGATATCACGTTGACTGTAAGGAGGACCACACATTGGCACTACCTCTTCATCAGTGATGGTCACTGACTCAACACTGTAAGGGTCCCAATGTATTCTAGCATGTCATGTGTCTCAGAACACAAAGGACGTGACCTGCAGTCATTGCACACACAGTGCAGCTTCTCACACACATTGCACTTGCTACCGAGGAGGCAATGTGTGTTTCATGCACATTACACATGCATAAAACACACATTGCTGTACGACGCATTTGACACATCGTTCATATTGAACTGCAGTGCGCCTCAGTTCAGATAATGCCGAGGGGTGAGAACCACCAGAGTGACATTTCTTTCCAACTTTAAAGGAGGGTCGAAACAAAATAAAAAAATTCACATGCGCCATTTTGGTAACAACATTTCATCCATTTCATCTAAATGCATGGATCCATCTGATGACAATATGAACAAAGCATTACATATCTTAAAATAAATTGCAATCTTTTGTGATAAAATAAAAATATAACTTACCACATGTTTTCCAAAAATAGGTTTCTCAATGCCAAAGGGCGTAAGTGGAGTTACGACCTTTTGGCACCAACTGACTAAGTATGTTCAGTATTTAAATATTTTAGTTTTATTTAATAACTCCAAATAGATTAAGAATTCACTTGTGTCATTTTGTAAGTTAGCAAGAGCTCGTCAAGAGCTTTAATGTGATATGCATCTCCGTTTCACCCAAAATGTCACTTACGCCCCTCTGGTTCCCACCCCTCAATGCATCATCATCACACAATGTGAAAATGTGTTGCTGCATAACACTGATTGCAGTGATCCTGTAGAGGGCAATAATACTTATCAGTTGTAGGGAAAATATGCTCAGAGTGGTTCATGTTGTGCCTGGCAGCATTAGATTAACCCAGCAGAAAGACCGGTGCCACCTTGTGGCCAAACAAAGATATGCGTGTTTAGAGGTACAAAATACAAGATAATCCTGAAAGATAGGCTAAATATTGAATTGTATTATAATAGATAGGCCTAGGCTAAATATTTGATTGTATTTTAGTATGTAGGCCTAGGGCAGTATTAGAGACCCTATAGGCATGTTTTGAGTGGTTTGGAGCACCACAATGATCCATTCTGTGTTTTTTCTACCCTAATTATTCATCCAGTATAGATGAATGGCTTATGATCATCTGCGCTTCTGACTGATAGTTCTCTGTGCCTCCCAGGTTTCTGCTGCTGTGTGGAAGTGGCAGTTGAGTCAGAAAATGATCCCTCATGAAATCCATGGAGCTCGTTCACTGTGCCGCTGGGTGACGCCACCCTCTCTGCTCTGAGACGTGGAGCTGCTCCATCCATAAAACCCAGCACAGTGGGAAGAGAGCAAGGCACACTTTGCAGGAATAACACAAGAAGAGCCATCACAAGGTGCACAACCGCATATTTCCGCCATGAAATCCAACCAGGAGCGCAGCAATGGATGCCTGCCTCCGAAGAAGAGGGAGATCCTCGCCCTGGAGCACAGGCCGGTGGTCGTCGCCGCGGCAACGCCACCGGCGGCGGTTGCGGGCGGCGACAGCCCCCACGCGGAGAACCTAGCGTGGCTGGCTAGCGTGGCCAGCGAGCGCTGCAAGTCCAGGGACGCCGAGAGCCCCAGGTGTCCCGCTTCCTCCTCCATCTCCTCCTCCATCTCTTCCTCCATCTCCTCCTCCTCCTCAGTCTCCTCCCGCTCGCCCTTCTCCTCCTCATCCTCCACCTCCTCCATCGCGGCCACGCTCTCCGCCGTGCCCCTGGCGGCCGTGCCGGGGGCCGTGTACCCGGAGGCCGGCACCATACAGTACGCCCAGCTGGCCCCCGGCCTGCAGTTCATCAGCTCGGGGCCGTACGCCGGCTACATCTCCTCCCACATCATCCACGCCTCCAACCTACCCAGCAGCTCCTCCTCCTCTACCGCGGGGCAGCGCCCCCAGCTGGACGCCTGCTACACCACGGCGCTCATCTCTCCCGGCAACAAGGCGGAGCATCATCATCAACAACATCATCATCATCAGCAGCAGCAGCAGCATCATCTTCAACATCATCATCAGCAGCAGTTCCAGATCGGTCTCTCCCCCGCCGACCTGGCGACCGTGTCCATGGCGGGCTCCACGCAGGTGAGCGGCCAGTACATCCAGCTGGACGGCAGGGCCCCCCTTGTGCCCCTGCAGCTGCACCCGCAGGCGGTGCTGCCCCACACGCTCACCCTGGCCCCCCAGCAGCAGCTGCTGTTGCAGTACACGGACGGCTCGCTGGCCAAGAAGCCCGAAGGGCAGGCCAAGGCAATGCTGAACGGGGAGCCGGAGGGGGGCAAGCAGCCGAAAGCTCCACTGATGAGCCACCACCACCACCATGTCCAGAGCTACGAGACCAGACACATCCTGGTGCCTGCCGACTACGGCCAGAGCCCCCCGGGCCTCCATACCTCCCTGGTCCTGGTGGCTCAGCCCAGCGACCCTGAGTCGGCCGCCCCCAAGCTCTCCTTGGTGGCGGCGGCGGCCGAGAAGGGGGCCGTCTGCGTGGGGGGAAAGCCTGCATCCAGAGCCTCCCCGTTCACCTCGTTGGCCTCCGTTGCGCACACCACCGCCCTGGCCCCCGAGGAGCTGCCCGCCGGCATCTACTCCTCCTCCCCCATGTCCTCCTCTACATCCCCCTCCGCCGCGGTGCAGCCGCCCATCATCGGCTACATCGCCAGCGCGCTGCCCCAGCACCTGCTCATCCCCGTGAGCGCCGGCTCGTCTGCGGAGGCCCCGGCCGCCGGCAGGCCCCACCTGTCCACGGGCATGCACCACACCTACCTGGCCACCGCCCTGAAGTGTGAGCCCCCTGCCGGGCCCCATATCGCTACGCCCTGCTTCCAGCCTCCAGCTCCCAACCCCCCGGCCCCGACAGCCATGGCCCCCGTCTCCCCGTCCCCCTTCCCAGCTTCCGTCCAGGCCTCCTCCTCCTCCTCCACCACCACCACCACCCCCTCCATTACCACCTCCTCCTCCTCCTCCCCGGTGGCCCTCCCGCCCTTCTTCATGCGCGGCTCCATTATCCAGCTGGCGGACGGTGAGCTGAAGCGCGTGGAGGACCTGCGGACGGAGGATTTCATCCAGAGCGCTGAGATCAGTAGCGAGCTGAAGATCGACTCCAGCACCGTGGAGAGGATCGACAACGGGCCCACGCCCAACGCCGTCGTCATCCAGTTTGCTGTCGGGGAGCTCAAGGCACAGGTGCAGTGTTGGTTGTCCTTCAGAAGGCTACAATGTCGCAGCGTTGTTGCCGTGTTTGTATCGTTGATTGACAGTTGATTGACAGTTTCCATCCTTACTAAGTACGTTTTCTTTATCAAGCAATAGACTGTTACTGTATATATGGCTCTCTGTTGCGATCATGTAGATACAAGGCTTATTCTCGGGTTCCTATGCAATATGGAAATGTATGGAATTTATGGAACTAGATTTGAGAAATTTCCAGGTCTGGATAAGAATGAAAAAAAGACGAGAGAGCTAAAAAAATATGTGAGTTTCTACACTATTGCCCCTATTGCCCCAGTTTTGAATGCTCCAAATGCCCTATAATTGTACCAAATCCACAATGAAGTCAGTTTAAGAGAACATTTGGCAATCTAGGTGTGTGTGGAGGTGTTGGTGTATTTTTGTTATAATTGAAATAATAATTGGTTATAACAGAAATAATTGCAATACACAATATTATTGTCATTTAAGAGCATTTTACATCCCTGATATCTTTAAAACTATTAAATACAATGACGAGCCCAGTCAGTAGTTAATGTATGGTTATTAATTATTAATCGACATTATTTACACAAGAAGTTTGTTGATAAAATAAGAGGTAAAGACAAGGGTGAAACGTGTAATCCAGCGACAATGGTAGATATGTATATATGTGTGTGTGTGACGAGAGCACAGAAGCAACACAACATGGCTAACTTTCTCATGTCAGCAAAACGTGTCCAAATGTCGCACAATAAGTCGAATTATCGTGACAGGCCTATTTCCATCCAGGTGTGTGTGGAGGTGTTGGTGGACCCCTACTTAGTGTTTGTGTCCATCCAGGTGTGTGTGGAGGTGTACTTAGTGTTTGTGTCCATCCAGGTGTGTGTGGAGGTGTACTTAGTGTTTGTGTCCATCCAGGTGTGTGTGGAGGT
>JAODOY010022502.1:0-24406 GCA_025399855.1 Forbesichthys papilliferus
AATGACAATGCACGGTGGCCTGCTCACAGCAGCCACACCACCGGACAAACACAACTCAATACAGTTAACAATGATAAACATGTACAACCATCACATACAAATACACTCTCTATATATCATTATCTCATACAATATCACCTCCAAATATGCACACACAGCGCACTCGCTAGAGTTCTCAAAACAGCCCCCCCTTTAAGAGCTAAATCAATGTGGCTTATATGCAGGTGTCCGCAGCTGCAATCACTGACGAGCAGACAGCAATTAGCTCTAGGCTTCTCCCATCAGCTGCAACCAGCGATCTGGAAGCCTACCTGCAGCAGAGGGAAAGAAAAACACACACACACACACACACACACGAACTCCGCGCAACACACAGCGCGGGGGACGTAACACAGCTGAAACTACTGTACATACATCTGAGAATGAAATTATTCAAAACAAGATAACCATACATTGTATGTTTTTTTTTTTTGCCTACCTGAAGTCACTCTTACTGCTGATATTTTAATATCGTTTGAGATATCAAAGGTTGCCTATTTATTAGATGTTTTCATACATCACATTCATACATCAAATAACATGCAGTCAGTAACCCCACCTCTTCACCGTGTATATGTCCTTTTCTTATCTCTGAGCGCATTTACTTGATCAGTGCAAGTAACCTTCCAGGAAGTTAAGCTTCAGGTCCAACTGCACTCTCTCTTTCTGCTATCTCCCTCACAAACATTATTTTTAGTCCTTCAGCAAGTGAGAGTTCATGTGCGTGTGCAGGCGCAACATGACGAGATAAAGGGAATGTTCAGTAAGAACAGCTCTCTCTTGTCTCAGATGTGTACACAGACAAGACTGTGATGAGATGTCCCTGATGTCTAGATTTAGATGAACTTTAGATGCCTCTGATGGCGGTAGTATATATCATCTGTAGTGTAGTGAACCTACATACGAGTTTTGGATATTTTTCTTAATTCATATTTCATAATTATATGGAATAAAGGGGGCACCGGTACGTTTATAGGAGTCTATTTAAACTCCTATAGGCCGTTAGTCACCTTTATGATTATTACTAAATTAGTAGTATTTAATATTATGCTCGTTATCAAAAACAATCCTAAATCTGAATTTATGAATTCTTTACGATAATAGGGACCCAAGTTTCTGTTAACCATAAACACTAGTAAACACTGCTTATTATAAAATCATAGCTTTATTAAAGCATTCAAAAGTGATTAAACATGGCATGCAGAATAAGTGGTTATACTATATAAATGTGCATAATAATGATTATACCCTAACTAAAATACATAGAAACTGTACAACACATCACGTGAGCTTTTGTGTATCACACAGTCTTTGGGTCTGACGTCAGCTGGTTAGCGTCTCACACGATAATGTCGCAAATTGTAATTAAACAATACGAAACTTAAAGAATAACTATGAAAGCTATTACTGATATAATAAAAATAAAGAAGAAGTCTTAAGGTAAAATGTACCAAGTTCAATTCATCGTATCCTTGCTGGACACAAGGCACAAACTTAGGGTAACAGTCAAAATGCTCCCACTAAATGGCTATAGCTTCAGATAATCTTCACAGAAGGAGCAAGTTCATTGGATGTTGACAGTATCTGCGTGAAGCAGGGGGGAAAGGGTTTCTAACCACCCTACTGTATTAAGGTTGTGTTGTGAACACACATGAATATATTGCTGCATACATACAATATTGTAGCTAACAAATTTGCAGAAGATACAGTATTCACACACCAAACATTACTATTGTAACATATAGGTATGTTTATAATGCCTACCTCTACAGCATGAGTCTGTGGAGCAGGAATGCTCAGAGAAATTTGTAAGTAAATACACTCAATGAATTGACACAAACCACAATTGTTTAATTGTCTAGCAGGTCTCACACAATTAATTAAGAACACTTTGCATGGTTACAAGGCAGTAGTGAAAGATACAGTATAACACCAGGTGGGTTGGGTACATAGAAGCTGTAGGCTGCCAACTGCATCTCTCATGCCAAGATGCATATCAAAGAGAAAGATAACAAAGCTTTGATACGACATGGCACCATTAAAATAATGTGGCATTATTATGACCATTTTAAGTCTTTATTGGAACAGACCCCTAATGGGGTCCTGATAAAAAGATATTATTGACATTAAATTAGAGACAAAAAATGTGTGAAAGGCAGTGATTTTCCAACCTTTTGATACACATCCCTACACATAAATGCCACCATCAACACAATGAAATGAACCTTTTATTCAATATAATAAAACTAGATTCAATAATTATATATTAATTCATTAATGTATTATTATTTTTTTGTATATTTTTTTTAAATGTATAGGCTCATTTAGAGAACTTGTAAAACATAGCAATATAGAAAGACAAAATGGTAATTCATACAAATGTTTAGTGACATGTCAGCTGTGTGGATGGAATCCATGATGACCAGAATTGCAGAATAGTAGTAGAGTTCATTTTGACGCCGTCACTCTAATACTGCCGCTGCTCTTTCTGTTTCATGTCTGTTTCAGATCTGCTTTGTGCATCTGGAGCGGCAAAGCATGGATTGTACCGATGACAGGATCATCAAGGTGTGAAAATCTCTCTTTTTCACACTCTCACAACACTCTTTGGTTGTGTCCCACCCGTTATCTCTCCCTGTTGCTTAGTGTTACATCAATGCTGCAAATATCACTTCAGTTGCCATGGATTCAGGATAATTAGCCACAATTACAGGCATGATTTGTTTAGGTAATGTGCAGATTTGTGCGCAGAGGCGTTTGTGGGCGCATGGCAATCAAATCGCATGATGTTATACTTCACAAAAGCAGGATTTTTGATCTGTATCCCTATGGTTGGAAGGCTTTTTAAGGTGCATTCAAATTCATCAAGTTGAGGCAAACTCATCAATCTCACAGCTCCTAAAAAAATATAACTTTAAAGAATTCTACAGCTTCATGCAGTGCCTTCACATTTTTAATTAGAACGTTTCGTGTAAACATTCCAAATTGTTAGATTGAAACTATACCCCTTAGTTCAGTGTCTGTTTGGTTAGCTGAGAACTACTTCCTCATACCATTTGTGTGCGTTTGCAAATGTTCACACTGAACTCAAAGCAAACAAAACATTTTGAAAATGTTTGCCTTTGTTTGCTCATTTGAACACACCTCAGGTCAAAGAGGTTAAATGTTTTTTTCTCATGCACTGTCCCTATGCGTTTCCTACAGAAGATGGCTTTAGTGTCTCCAGACTTGCCAAAGTTGGTTCAATCGCTGAGTGTTCACCATCCCAAAGAGAATGAGATCTTACTACTAGGCGGCCTAGAATCTGTAGACACGTGTCAAACCTACCTTCATTCCCCGCCACAGGTGAGTGCGGTGATGAAGTGAGGTTCTTTATATTTTATGGCTTAATTTAAAAGGTAGTGTGTAAAATGATCTAGAATTGTAAGCAGTGTGTTTCATGGTGTATAATACCTAATACTGTAGTGTAATCTAATATAATTAAATTGCCTTGAATGTCCTTTGAAAGGAATTACACACATCCAGCAAACATGACACCCCCATTATATTCATAGTACATTTACCTACATAGTATAGAATTTGTTAAATTCTTTGTAATTTATCCCAGGCACCATACTATTTCTGTATTGTTAGTTGTTCTTGTCACGGCCAGGGTGGGGGTGGCAGAAACTAGACGCAGGTTGGAGTTGTAAAAATAAGGATTTTAATTCAAAAACAAAGCAAAGACACTCACCATTACAGCAAACAATAACCAACAAGCACAGGGAGAAACAGAGTGCTACATATACTCTACCTAATTAGGGGAATGGCACCAGGTGTGTGTAATGACAAGACAGAGTGAAGGGAAACCCCAGGAAGCATGGGGAGGGAGGGAGGGGGGGGGGGGAAAGCCAACCCCTCCCCCACCAGCTACGATCGGCCGAAGGGAGAGGAGCCGCCGGAACCTCCTGAGGGGGCGGAGCCACCGGAACCTCCTGAGGGGGCGGAGTTGACTCTGGAGACGGGGTCGAGTCTGACTCTGGGGGAGGCAGGGCTGACTCTGGGAAGGGAGGCAGAGGCGGGGTCGCCTCTGGGACAAGAGGTAGAGGCGGGACACAGTCCTCGGGCTGCAGCCCTTCCACGGGCTGCTGGGGGTGGAGGCCAGTCATCAAGCTCCGTGGCTCCAGACTGTACCGGCAGCTCCTTCCCAGGTGCGTTGGCTGCTGAGTAGGCCCCCCTTGCGCCTAGGTGCTGGTACTGGACGCTGCTGTTCCACCTCGCGACTGGTGGGAGGCGCCGGCTACTGCACGGGTGGGCACGTGTTACGCCTTTGCGCTGGCACCGGGCGCTGCTGTTCCACCTCACAGCAAGCAGGAGGCCCTGGCTGCTGTTGCTCCATCTCACGGTAGGCAGGGCACGCCGTCGGTGGCTGCACCGCTGGACTGGGCGACTGCCGGGACCGTCGTGTGCAACGCTTCCTCCGCATCTGTCGTGCACGGGGCGGCGACGCACAGACGCAGAGTGTTAAACCCAAGGGGTTGGGTGGCTGCCCGAGACACTCGGTGCTGTGACAACTTCCGCGTGCACCGTGCGCCGGTTGGGAGTGCCACTCGTCCTCCGAGCTGCAGCTGAGGTCCCCCTCGCTGCGGTCATGGAAGTCCTCTGTCGGCCCTGGTGTTGTTGCAGATCCCGACTCTAACAGCAATCCCGGTCCTGCACTCAGAGACCCCTTCCCCTTCTCGGGGTGCTCTGAGGCCGTCCTCGGACACCCTCGTAGCCACCCCAAAAATTTACCTGGGGAGGTTTCAGGGGTAGAGCCGGACCAGGAGCAGGAAGGGGTTGCGGGCCACTCGGTGGTGAACTTAGTTCCCTGCCTGCTTCAGAAACACGGGGTCCCACACCAACACGTTCTCCGGGGCACAGTGGTACTACTTCGTCTCGTAGAACTCCACATTCAAATCATCGGAGAAGTCGGAGAGGGAGTCGGAGAACCAGTCCACGGTGCATACGTGCACGCCTCCTGGTCACGGCATGAGGTGTGCGTAGCCGAAATAGGCGTTGAGACGACGTTCTTTCTCCTTGGGCGTCTCTGGCAACATCCATGGCCATGTGCTTCCGCCTAGGGTGACCATGGCTACAAACACTCCTCAACGAAAACAAAACAATAAAAATAACGCAACCTGCTAGTTTCTTTGTGGGTTGGTTATTCTGTCACGGCCAAAGTGGGGGTGGCAGAAATCAGACGCAGGTTGGAGTTGTAAAAATAAGGATTTTAATTCAAAAACAAAGCAAAGACACTCACCATTACAGCAAACAGGGACAGGGAGAAACAGAGGGCTACATATACTCTACCTAATTAAGGAAATGGGCACCAGGTGTGTGTAATGACAAGACAGAGTGAAGGGAAACCCCAGGAAGCATGGCAGGGCCATCAACCACTGACAGTTCTACTGTTAAGCACTTTGTAACTATGTTTTTTCTTATGGTATTGTATGTGCTGTAAGTAGGATTTTAGAGCTACAAATGTAGTGTAATTTGTTATTAATGTCATAGACATCCATCATCTACACCCTGCCTTTGAACAGTCTGCTGTAAGTCAATTTACAATAGATGGCAGCTGACCAATCCTACTCTGTTTTCCCTGATTAGTCCATCTTATCCACCTTGCCTGTCAATCACATGAATGCACACACACACACATGCTACAACAGTCAAAGGCAGACCAACGGGCTCCAGAGGGACGGTGTGTAGGGGGGGGTGGGTTTTTGGGTTGTTGATTAACATTAAAAACAGTTTTCATTTAGTTTTTTCTAGCTAGCTCTTGTTGCAGATCTCAAATCCTACCTAACGGCTTAATATTTAAATATATAACTATATTACAGTAAAGGTGCCCTATACAATATTTTCAACATTAATATAGCAACAACTATTTTCTATGTAAAGATATAGTTGAGAAATGTCGTCCTAAGCATAGAATGACATCACACTCTGTATGTGTGTGTTGTCATCCCAGCTACTCTGTTCTTTGTTTACACAGCCGGTCTGGCCAAGTGTACTAATGCATGTTAATGCATATTAATGTGTGTGTGTGTGTGTGTTAGTGCATGTTAGCACGTGTTTTGGTCTGGTGTTCTAGTGTGACATCTAGTGGCAGAAATGATTATACCGTAGAGCCACTTGACTGTGTGAACACCATCATGTCAGGGCCAGCAGCGAGGGACAGACGTATGCCTGGTGCCACGCTTGGGGGGGCAACGCCCCACCCGACCAGACAGCGTTGCCATGGAGATCAACAGGTTCCTGGTCGGCCTCCGCTGGGGGAGAGACCGACGCTACCCGGCCCAGGGCCAGCCCTGCGGGAGAAGAGGAGCAGAGGATGACACCAACCGCTCCATCTCCTCCATAGAAGAAGACTTCCTGACCGCTTCAGAGCAGCTAGGTGACGACAGCGAGGACGACGCTTTCAGAAATGGTGGGTGGTGCAAAGTTCACATTAGCTTAGAAATGTGAAAGAGACCCAAGTTCACATTATCTTAGAAATGTGAAAGAGACCCAAGTTCACGTTAGCTTAGAAATGTGAAGAAGACCCAAGTTCACATTATCTTAGAAATGTGAAGCCTCAAGTTCACGTTAGCTTAGAAATGTAAAAAAGCCGGGTCCGAATACCCCTATTTGCCTACTATACAGTAGGCGATGCGCAGTAGGCGATACGCAGTAGCCGAGTGCAGTATGCACACGATATATGTATGCCTACTGATTGTTTGAATTTTAGCAGTAGGCATTGGATGCACACTACTCGCATACAATTGGCCCACAATGCTTTGCGCTTCTAATCGAAATTCAAAATATTTCTGGTCAGAGTGGAGGACGGCTAACCGCTAGCTACCGGCAGCAAATGCAAATGTAATTTTTACTGGCTTCTTGAAAACAATAAAGTTTTTCGTTGTATTGTTTCACATAGAATGTATGTGAAACAATACAACGAAAAAAGAAAAAATACAACGGTGCGGTAAAGTTATTGCAATACCGCTCCCGCTGTTCCGATTCTCCGGCCAATCTCCCGCTCCAATGTCCCCTCACTTGCGAACAAGACCCCGAGGTACTTGAACTCCTTCACTTGGGGTAAGGACTCATTCCCTACATGGAGTAGGCACTCCATCGGTTTCCTGCTGAGAACTATGACTTCAGATTTTGCGGTACTAATCCTCATCCCAGCCGCTTCACACTCAGCTGCAAACCGATCCAGTGAGTCCTGGAGGTCACGGACCGATGATGCCATAAGGACCACATCACTGCAAAAAGCAGCGATGAGACCCCCAGAATACCGAACCGCAACCCCTCCCCACCACGACTACCTCAATATCCTGTCCATGAATATCACAAACAAGATTGGTGATAAAGCGCAGCCCTGGCGGAGACCAACACCCACCTGAAACGAGTCTGATTTACTGCCGAGGAATCCGTACACAGCTCACGCTTTGGATATACAGGGTTTGGACTGCCCTTAAAAGGGACCCCCTCACCCCCTCATTACAACTACTATACTGTATCATATTTAAATGTGTGAGAGTTGTCTATCGTAACCAGAAGAATGTAATCTAATAGCTATAGCCTCCCTGCAACCCTCAGCCATCCGTCCAAACAAATAAGTGTTTGCTGACTGAATCATTTCACTTCACCTTATTTCTGATAGGCTTCGCGACGATATCTCTCATTAATTGAGAATGAAACAATGTCAACTTAAAGTGACAATTGTCTTTATCTTAACAGTAGTATCAAATCACTAGTAAGCCTATTTTTCCAGAAAGGCATTCATCGTTAGATGGATGTTATTAAAGTCGTTATGGTCAGCTCAGAGCCATGTGAGTCAGCTGTCCGACCGACAGACATGGGCGTTTTATTTATATTTTAAACCAGGCTGTAAATGTTTATTTATTTGGTTTGCTGTGAACTCATACATTTTAAAACACCTTTTTGCAGCCAGCCTCAAGTGGCCGATCGAGGAACTGCAGATTTTAAGATTTTGTCAGATAGTTGTATATACTGTAAACATGTATGGTAACACAGGACTTATTTATTACATTTGAGAGATGATGTCTGTGGGAGGCAAGATGAAAGCACTTCCTAAAAGGAACAATTCTGTCTTTTAGGGCATCACTACACTGTAAGCTAGCTTTGTGAGCCAATGCAGCAGAACAACAGGATCATATTCTGGATGTGATGTAATTCTGGTTGCTCTTTCTCCCTCCCTATCTCTCCCCCCCCACCCCCACCCCCCACCACAGAGCCAGAGATGAGTGACATGGCAGAGGTTGCTCAGAAGCACAACGGTGGCAGCAGACTGCCATGTCAGAGGGGACCGCCAGCTCGCCTGGAGAGCGACGGCGTCCAAACCAACACCTGCACTCCCGTCAACAGGAGAGCCACCATGCCTCCAAAAACTGGCCCCCATGCCCAGGAAGAGTCAGCTGGCCTCTATGCCACCAACCTGGCCGAGTCTGTCCTGCAGGACGCCTTTATCCGGCTGTCCCAGGACGAGGGCTCCTTCACACCCGAGGCCGCTGTGAGCGTGTCCCTGCCCTGCCTATCGGCCAGAGCCGGGCCTGCCTCGTGTCCCTCACCGGCAAAGCAGCCCTCTCAGCAGCGCACCTGCTCCTTCGAGCTTCCCAAGATCGTCATCGTTCAGAGTCCCGACAGCTCAGAAGGGCACGCGGAGTGGCCAGAGACCCAGACACCACAACAAGTGCCAGACAAAGACGTCTGTGCCAAGGCTGTGGTCGGGGAAACGCAGCTACCCAACCTGCATCGCGCTGGGGGACACCCATCCAAGCCCGTGGAGGTGGCTTTAGCTTGCACTGCTAGTATCATTGGCACCATCACCGCCCCACAGTTGACAGAACAGATAGCTATGGAGTCCGCTTCCGAGGGGGACACAGAGGAAGATCTGCAAGACTCAGAAGAGGGAACAGACTACTCCTTTTCTTCCGCCATGTGTGGCATGGCCAGGGTAGCTGGGGTCGTGGCAGCGGTAGACCTGACCGAAGAATCGGGGGAAGGAGCGTACTCAGACACCGAATCCCCTGAGGTTTACAAGCCATCCCGGGGACTGATGACTGCAGCAGAGGCTTCTGCTGCTTTTACGCTACACTGCAGCGTGGCCGAGGGAACCAGCATTGAGGTTTTTCGGGCCAACATCGCTGAAGTCTTGCACAGGGAAGCGTTCCAGGTGCTGGCTCAGCCCCAGGGGTACAAGAGTGTGGCGCACATGCTGGAGCTCACCCATAACAAGATAGCGGATGGCATTACAAGAAAGTCTTACCCGGATGAAATAGAGGTAGATGAGTTCATCAGTGAGGTGTCAGAATGCCTTTTTAGGCATGCGCTAGATAAAGCCAAAAAGACTAAAGACCTGGAGGCGCCTAAAAAAGATGCCCAAAACTATCAGGCCTTTCTGCAGGAAAGTGTAAATAATCTGCTCTTTGAGATCCTTTGTACAATGCAGAAGAAAATCAGTGACATTTCGAGATGTCATCGCGGGCCATTTGACACACAAGAGGCCAAGGAGCCATTAAGTAAATTACAGCGCTTAGTTGGCTACAGCTTACCCAGTAATAGTGAGTACCAGAGTGGCATGCACTACTGCACAGATAAGATGCCCACAGTACCTGGGCTCAGGGCAGAACATTATATTCTGGAAGACAAGGAAAGTGATGCTCCTGGCTCTCCCGATAAAGAGCATCAGCAGCAGCCACACAAAGTTAAACCCCTCTTCACCCTCTTTGCTAAGGACAGTTTTGACAACCAACAGGTCCAGCAGTTGAAGGGGCCCATCAGAGAACCACATGGTGAGATATCAGTCATCGCCACAGAAAAGAGGGGATGGTTGGGGACAGGAAGTGACAGCAGACAGTCCTGCCTGAACTCCTACAACTCTTCATCTCTTCCTCTGAGAAAGAATCCAGAGTTCAGAACCCCTGTCACCGGCTTTGCTGATGATCTAGCCACCACGGTGGTGTCCATGGCCACGGAGTTGGCCGCCATCTGCCTGGACAACTCCACGGGGAAGCAGCCCTGGTTCTGTGCTTTGAAAGGAACATCTGGCGCGGGGCCAGAGGCATACCTTCTGCCCGCCTGTCGCACGGCACTGAGGAGGAAAGAGGGCCAGAACGGCAGCAGCGCCGCCTCGAAGAAGCATCGAGCGCCCCGTCTCAGCGAGATCAAGAGGAAGACGGAGGAACAGCCGGAGCTGATGGAGCGTCTGGTGAATAGGGTGGTGGACGAAGCGGTGGTGCCTGGTGACGAGACCCAGGACCCTTTCGCCCTCTTTGCCTCCGAGGTCACGGCGCGAATAATGAACTGCCCTGAGCTCAGCGTGGTGGACACCAGCAAGCCCGGCCAGCCGCGCAGCAGCAGGCTCCAGTGTGAGCGCTGGAGCCGCGGAAAGGCGTCCAGCTATGAGAGCATACCGGAAGAGGACGGTGACCCAACAGGCACACCCAACACCCTGGGCCCCGGCAGCCACCTGGGGCAGAACCTGAGCCGCGGGAGCTCCATCTCCAAGCAGTCGAGTTGCGAGAGCATCACCGATGAGTTCTCGCGCTTCATGGTGAACCAAATGGAGACGGAGGGCAGAGGCTTCGACCTTCTCTTGGACTACTACGCCGGCAAGAACGCCAGCAGCATCCTGGCAGCGGCAGTGCAGCAGGCTGCCACCAAGAGAAACGGCCACCTCAATGTGAGGGCCTCGTCCTGTCTGTCCAAGCAGTCCAGCACAGAGAGCATCACAGAGGAGTTCTACAGGTTCATGTTAAAGGACATGGATAAAGAGAACAGGGAATATGGCATCGCTAAGACCAAAGAGTGGAGCAACAGCCTGCTGCCCCCTTCTCCAAGAACTCCTTTCTGCATTCGTCAGTCATCGGTCCCGGACCGCCGCTCTTCCGACTCTAGACTCAGCGTCAACTCGCCAATCAAGGCCAACTCCTTTGACGGATTTCCTCGCAACGCGCACGGGGACACGCTAAACATCTACCCCAGCAATTCTGTGTCGGCCACGGGCCTTTGTAAGTCAGACTCCTGTCTGTACCAATTGGGTAAGACCGACCAGATCACCGATATGCTCATTCACGAAACGTGGTCCAGCTCCATCGAGTCGTTGATGAGGAAGAACAAAATCATAATGGATCCAGAGGACAGCATCGAGTTGGAAGAAGAGACTGCAGACTTGCAGCCTCACGTCCAGCAATACGCCAACCGCCTGGCAGCCGACATTGTGGAGACCGGGAAGTCAGCCCTGGGCGCCCAGCCGGACGCCACTGGGAACAGTTTTGGGTGGCAGTCACGGTCACACGTGCCAGTAGGGGAAAGACGGAGGGGCTTCAAGCAGTCCCGTCCGAGCTGCAGCCGGAGCAAAGCTAGCCCGGAGCAGGGCGCCCCCGGGGCAGGGGGCAGTAACAACTCGGCCCCCCGGCCAAGAGGGCCCAGAGATGTTCCACTAATTCAAATTGAGGGAGATCAAAAGGAGGAAGTAAGTGTTCAGGACACAGAGACAACAGGGGAGTGTCCTCAGGATGTTCCTGTGGAACGGAAGGAAAAAGCTGCAGCTGCAGGGAGTAGCAAGTAAGCCCCCCGCTTTGCTATTTATGTTTCAGTCTACTTCCCCCACAGATTAAAATCAGTTCACAATCAGGTGTGTCAAAAAAACACTTCCATTTGCACTTTGAGTTCACTGCGAATATTTATTAACACACACAACCTGTCACTGTCAAGGACACCACACATAGACACTGAAACAAGGGTTACAGTTTAATGGTTCTCAGTGTGAAGTTTGGAACCCCCTGGATCATGGCATCCATTTTTTGAATGGCTATGATGAGATGTTTTCCAGTATGAATGCTTTGGGGTTGACAATCATGGCTTTAATTAAATAATGTATATGTTACTGAATGATCACTCACATGATCAGCTATAGCCTGCAAGCAAAATCACCCTCACAAAAACCCTCTTTATGCATACCAAAGTTGTTTTTAGTGTTTGAACACAGAGCGCCAGGCACTCCGGGGGTTCATTCAGAGGGGAAAACTCATCTATTTAAGCAGCAGTGTGTGTGTGTGGTCTGGCAGACTCTTGGCCTGGCTGTGAGTTGTGTTGAAAGGGTGATGCACTGTGTGTTGAAAGCTTTTAGTGGCTTTGTCTTTTCATCCACGCTTTGGGAGTTGAACTTATCTTGATCAGTTAATTCTGCCATGACAAAGAATCCCCCAACAGGTGAACATCATCTGCATTCAGGCTGTATCCAGATTGTCTACAAATCCTGACTGACTGTTTTGTGACTGAGAGTGTAACAGGGAAATTGATTTAAATCTGTGATTCAGCCTGTTTTGTTTACCAAACACATACAATACACAGCCACCCTCATCTATAGAGTGCTCACATTCATATTTCAGACATAATTTCATAATTAGTGCATTACAGATTAAAGCAGTGGTACAGTGCTCAGGCTTTTAGGGGCTGGACTAAGGTGTAGAATCACCTCAGAACTGCACATTCGGAGGGTAATATAGTGTAGCCCGGAGCACCATATATTGCCACCTGAAGGTGAATGAGGCTGCTGATACCATTATGTTAGAGGAAATGCTTTCTATACAGGACTAATCAGAAACTACAGACCATTTGAAATGGAGATTCATTTAGTTTTGGTATATTGGTAACTATTGCATATTGCCATATTCAACAGTGGAAAACAGAAAGAGATTAAATATGCCCATGTTTAAGAGGAGTCACAAGGCATGCTATTGTACTCAACAATATATTTAATCAGTGAACAAATGGAGTGCATCCCTCGTCTAAGAATGAAACCCATTAACTTGGTAAGTCAATAAAACCAGATTTCCCTGTTGAATTCTTGAATATGGCAGCCCTCAGTCATCTGATTATGACTTAATGTAATCCGTTTCAGGGTAAACAAATCATTGGCACCAGCCAATACTGTATATAGAATTGAGTTTTCAAGTGCATCAACAACCACAGTTTTTATTCTTAAAATAGGGCATTTTCTTTCCCGTGTTAGTATTTAAAGCGGAACTGTGCTATTTAAAGATAATCAGCTTTCATTTTTGCAACCTAGCTCTTTCCATTTATATTAATTAAAGGTCGCATTGAAGGGTTCTTTCAAAATATTAAAAAAACAAAACATGTTTTCTCTTTAGTAAGCCATATTCTTTTCAATACTTCTATCTTTTTAGTTATAATTCATAACTGAAAAACGATATTCTCATAGCTATTTAAATAAACAGAAATTAAACATTTACAATATTCATAAGGCAACAGTTTAACAAACCTGTTAACCAGAGCCATCAATAGAGAGTGTTACGCCAACAGAAGTTCAACATTTTCAGCGGTCACATGGTTCATGGAGAGGCAGGAAGTGCTTGGTGGGCAATTTGGATATCTATGCAGATATATAACTTGTAGGGGTTCGTGTATTTGTATTGAACAGTTTGGTACAGACGTTACGGTTCGGTGCACGCATGTTGAACGGTATGGTACGAAGTTGAGCATAATGCTGAACCAAAATTCAGACGTAAGAGTTTCACACAGAGCCTTTAAGATGTAAGCCGTAGCTCAAATTAGACCCGCATTTCATGCTTTCAAAACAGCGGTGTGGTGAACATTTTTATTGTTGGATCAGAAAAGTACAGTGTGTCGGCGTTGTGCTACAGAGCATTGCACAATGCACAATGAACTTAGTGGAAGAGGTTTTTTTTTCTCCGCATTTGGACTGCCATCCAAGGTTGAACCATCCAAGCTGTTTACAGTAAGAATGGGACACTGTTGACCTCAACTGAGGAGGTAATTGGGCAGTGGAAGGAACACTGAGAAACTCCTGAATCTGACTGACTCTGTGGTAGAGACAGAGCTGGAGGCTGATGGGAGATCATCATCAATTTCCCTAAGGGAGGTCACTGATGTAGTCAAACAACTCCATAGTGGCAACACCCCGGGGATTGATGAGATCCGTTCAGAAATGCTAAAAGCTTTGAATGTGGAGGGGATGTCTTGGATGACACGCCTCTTCAACATCGTGTGGAAGTCGGGGACAGTGCCAAAGGAGTGGCAGACTGGGGTGGTGGTTCCCCTCTTCAAAAAGGGGGACCAGAGAGTGTGTGCTAATTACAGGGGTATCACACTACTCAGCCTCCCTGGTAAAGTCTACTCTAAGGTGCTGGAAAGGAGGGTTCGGCCAAACCTCAGATTGAGAAACAACAATGCGTATTCCGTCCTGGTTGTGGAACAACGGGCCAGCTCTTTACTCGCAAGAATCCTGGAGGGGGCCTGGGAGTATGCCCTTCCAGTCTACATGTGTATTGTAGATCTGGAGAGATACTGTGAGAGGTGTTGCAGGAGTATGGGGTGAGGGGGTCGCTTTTAAGGGCAATCCAATCCCTGTACACACAAAGCGTGAGTTGTGTACGGATTATCGGCAGTAAATCGGACTCGTTTCAGGTGGGGGTTGGTCTCCGCCAGGACTGCGCTTTATCACCAATCCTGTTTGTGATATTCATTGGCAGGATATCAAGGCATAGTCGTGGTGGGGAGGGGTTGCGGTTCGGTGACCTGGGGATCTAATCGCTGCTTTTTGCCGATGATGTGGTCCTGATGGCATCATCGGTCTGTGACCTTCAGCACTCACTGGATCGGTTCGCAGCCGAGGGTGAAGCGGCTGGGATGAGGGTTAGTACCGAAAAATCTGAGGCCATGGTTCTCAGCAGGAAACCGATAGAGTGCCTACTACGGGTAGGGAATGAGTCCTTACCCCAAGTGAAGGAGTTCCAAGTACCTCTGGGTCTTATTCACAAGTGAGGGGACATTGGAGAGGGAGATTGGCCAGAGAATCGGAGCAGCGGGAGCGGTATTGCAATCACTATACCGCACCGTTGTGACGAAAAGACGCCTCCCTTAGAGATAGGGTGAGCTCAGCTATAAGTGAGGAACTCTGAGAAGAGCCTCTGCTCTTTTGCGTCGAAAAGAGCCAGTTGAGGTGGTACGGGCATCTAGTATGGATGCCTCCTGAGCGCCTCCCTTGGGAGGTGTTCCAGGCAGGTCCAGCTGCGAGGAGGCCTCGTGGAAGACCCAGGACCAAGTGGAGAGATTATATCTCCACACTGGCCTGGGACTGTCTCGGGATCCCCCAGTCAGAGCTTGCTGATGTGGCTCGGAAAAGGGAAGTTTGAGGTCCCTTGCTGAAGCTGCTGCCCCCGCGACCCGACTCCAGATAAGTGGGAGAAGATGGATGGATGGATTTGGACTGCCACGCACATGAACTGCACGCAGATTACCGACCGGGTTTTACCTGTCCCACACCACCGGAAATATTAGTAAGTAACTAGCTCGTTATAAATGTATTGCATAATTGCATTGCTGTAATGTGTGAGAGTGTATATACCCTCCTCCACACAGGTGCTACAGTAACAAAAATGTGTTGCGTTTTGGTTCTGTGTGTGTATATACACGGCAAGTATGTCACGGCGTGATTTAGGACAGATATGTAGAATCATGAATGTATTTATATATGACAAGAAGTTATGAATAGCATTACAGTTGGATCAATTAAATGATTGATAATAAGTGAAAAGGAGCGTGGCTGGTCTAATAAAAAGTTTTTGTAGTATATTTCTGCTCCTACAATATACTATATTTTTCCATGGTATGGTACCTTCTGCAAAAAAAAAAAGTGAGGTTATATAGGCTATAAGATTATAAGGTATTTGTGTAAAAACCAGTCACTATTTTGAGGCTCCACGATCCGCCATTGCTGTGAAAAAACTGTCTATTGGAGTGAACGGTGATGGCGCGACTCTCTTTACATGGCTCTCCTGGCTACCTTAAAAGTAGCCAGGAGAGGCTTAGGCTACCATAAAAGTATTTAAAAAAAATCATTCTGGAGAATGAGTTTATATTTGAACACCTCTCCCTTCAATACCATAGGGTATTGAAGGGAGACCCTCAGAAGCTCCACCCACCCACATTGGAAACACATTGCCAAGGCTGGAACAGTGTTGTCTGCACCACTTTGTGCTTCCATTTTCAGAGCCAGGGCTGTGTAGAAACGCCAGGTTATTTTCCCAGTCCACACACAGAACAAACAGCTAGCAGAGAATGAGTAGATATTTATTGAATTTGAAAAAAGTGTATTAGCTTTCCATTGCTGGCTCCACCTTTAAGCAAATAGAATATTTTGAGCCACAGCAGCAGACAATGCTGCAGCACATTGATATTGGCTTGACAATGACCATCTCATGACGGTCAATCAATCAAACATCAAACCTTTCTTACAGACTCAGGGTCCAAGCAGATAAAATACAATACATACAAATTACTTTAAATATTTGAAAATGTACACATAATTAAATTTAAACATGGTTTTAACATTAACACCATGTCATCAGTGTCCTAGAATAAGACAACTGTACCACTGTCTCCACACCTGAGACTGGTGTTGCATGGAGCTAAATTAGCGCCCGTTTAGCTCCCTGCAACACCAGTCCCAGGTGGGGCGACACTGGTACAGCGCCCCATAAATGTCTTATCTTACATGGAATCGCACCTGGAGGTCCACTTTATGTGGGCTAAGCGTAGGTCAGTCCCAGCGTATTGTTGGTCTGCTCCCCGCAGCGCCGAGAGGGGCTGGCTGGTGGACAAGCGGAGCAAGAAGCGTTCCACAAGCGCGAGCAGTGAGGAGAGCACAGGATCCTGGGCCCACGTCACCCCAGATGAAGACCCCCTCGAGGAGACCAGTAGTTTTATCCAACTGAGTGAGGGGTCAGTAACGCTCTGTCGTCCTCCAATCACGCCATACCAAGCCATTGCTATTCCCATCCACACTCTGCTGCCATTGGCCCATCATTGTACATGTACCATGTACTGTGCTGTCTTGTGCCAGTGCCCATTGGATCCCTGCTGCTGCTGTGTCATTGGCTGCTGAGGTGCAGTATGACTTGAGAACAGCGGTTCTTTTTGACCCTCGACCCGCAAAATGGTGTCGGCAGAGCTCACACCATGTTATCACATTAAAAATTAAACAATGCCGTAAAACATATACAAATGTAAACATATTCATATTGATAGAATTAGAAACCCCACTGAAACAACCATCCCGCAAATCTCTAGCAGGTCACCGGCCTGTTGAGGTCAATTGAGGTCAAGGGCCAAACCCAGAAGCCCTCCAGGTCTGAAGCTTTACCTGTTATTGCTTCACAAATGGTCCCATCCTTGCTAGTCCCTGTCCTAATTTCCCAAATCCTGCCATACCTGGCATGTGCACTGTTTTGGACCACACAGGAGATGCCAGAGGCATACTAATTCCTGGTTTAATTGTAATCAAAGGGTTAGTTTGTAAGATATGGGCAAATTGAATGGTGTCCTTGAGCAAGATGCTTAACCCTAACCCTAACCTTAACCTTAATGCTTGTCATTATAGACAAGCTAAGTCACTTTAGATCAACCATCCAGATCTCAAAAGCTACATTTTGACTTCACCACCACTATAAGTCTAAAGTGTTTGTCATAAAGACAGTGCTAATACATTTTAATCAAACTTCCTTATACGATTGAACATCCTAACTTTATCTCACCCTATCAGAATTGTTTAATCAGCTATCGCACCACCATGCAAGGTACGTTCATTGAAGGGTTCAAGACTGATACTCTGCGAAATGAAATTGGAGCTTGTGAGATAAAGATAATATAATGCAAGCATTGTATCGTGGTGAAGGGGGAGCTAAGTCAAAGCTCCCCGTTTACTGGTTGGTCTACGTTCCCTACCTGGTCACAGGCTTTGGGTAGTGACAGAATACAAGTTAAAGAATACAATTGCTGGGTGTACTTCGGATGAGGAGCTCTGTGACCTGGGAGGAGCTCAGTAGAACCACTGCTCCTCCGCATTGAAAGGAGCCAGCTGAGGTGATTTGGGCACCTTTAAGGATGCCCCCTGGTCACCTCCTGCTGAAGGTGTACCAGGCACCTCCAACTGGGAAGAGACCTCACTACAGACCCAGGAAATGCTGGAGTGATCGTATCTCCCAGCTGGGCTGGGAGCGGCTGGGCATTCCCTGGGAAGAGCTGGTGGATGTTGCTGCAGACAGGGATACCTGGGCTGCTCTGATGACTCTGTTGCTGCTTTGACTCTAATGGATAAGCGGTCAAGATGATGGATGGATGGATGGATGGAAATCAATTCTCTTACAAGGCTAAAAAGTATGTGGCAAATTAAATAGACCAATTTGAATTACAAAACATAATAAAAAGTGTAATTTAGATTATTTCTGAATGAAGTGAAATACATAATAATCAAATAATAATGAATATATAATAAATTACACTTATTACATTAAAGTGCTTTACACGGTACTCAAAGGGCTTTATGTGTCATATAGGAGACCCACTGACATCTATGACTAGTGGGAAGCAGTGGCATTACTGCAATGCATGCAGATAAGGTGTCAGGGCCTGTGAGTGGCCCCTTCCCCCATCAACTGGACAATGTAAAAACACTTTGCAAGCCCATCCTGCATTGGGGCGTGGCGCTGTGTTGCCTAGTTACGTTGATGTTTATGCCACATGTGGGAGAAGCATTGTTTTATAAATAAACGGTATCAAACACGAGTGCCATATTCCAGACACCATTAAGTGTACCTCTGACTATATACGCCATAAATGCAATTATAATGGAGAAATGTGTGAACCACCTGCTTTCCATCTGCAGTTTCACTGACATTACAAGGAGAGGTGCAGCCACAGGAGGTCTGTCGCCTGCGCTTTCAGCCTGGCGGCAATGCACCAGCTGTCTGCTTGTTTCTTGGTAATCAACTAAAACACATGCTGAGCCTGTAGCTCGCACCTCATCACCGCCGGCTGCCTTCACTTCAAGCAAAGTCTTCATAGGCATGGCTGGCCACTCGGCAGCCATTTTGGTTTGGTCAAAGTCCTCATAGGCAGTGTTCGAAATACGCTGAGGCCCGGGATGGCCCGGCCCCTTCTAGCCAGGGCATCCCTAGTTCAATTAAAAATCACAGGTTGGGGATGGGGGAGGGGGGGGGGGGGCATTAATTTATTTACTTTCATTGTCATGTCTTAGAACTGTTAGCATAGCATGTGGTAGAGCCGTTCTCTGGTACGATATTGTAGACCACATCACAGTATTTAGCGAAAACCCGGAATTAACATTAGAAATTACGTTTTACTTATAGTAGCTTTTGCTCTCGTATCGCCGGCGGTGCATTTGATCAAGCCACACTGATTTGTGTTTATTAGGTTTATGTGTTTCCCATTATTCAGCTTACCTGTGCCAATTATAACGCTGAGAATTTTCTGGTTGCCGTGACTTTCTCATTTATTGTTCCGCTCCTTAAACAGTCAGCCACGCAGTTTTTGTGCATTGCGTATCAACCAAAATAAATTGTCTAGCAGGGGAATATGAATAGATTCATTACCGTGAAAAATGTGTGATAGGCCTAAGCAAACTGCATACAGTATTTAGACATAGTTTTACAAAAGCCTATTGAAAGGCAGTTGGTGCATATAAATTCATCAAAATGCAGGAAATGTTTGACCCTCAAAATGTTCTGGGAAAGGACCCACAGACCCCCTTCTTCATGTGTCCACTTACCCCTCCCCTCCCAAGAATAATATCTGTAAAGTGTAATTTGAACACTGATCATAGGCAAGTCTGTCAATTGTTAGGAAGTCCATATTTAAATGTATGGGGAGAGAGCCATAATTGCACTTTCAATCACTGGGACATAGAAACTGCATTTATAAACAAAGTACTTGTATTTGAGTTTTCTTTCTGCAGAACAATAGCTCTTGTTTTATGGTGTTACGAATACACATTTTCAGAGTTTCAAACTTCTCCCGGCACATTTGCTTGTTTTCATGGTTTGAAACATCGTAAAGGTTGTTCTGAAAAACGAGGCGCATATGCTTGCAAACACGTTTTGAAACGTTGAAACTTGCCGTTCGAAAGGTTGAATCTTTCCATTTGTGTTGGCAAAATAAGTATTGAAACGTTGAAACTTGCTGTTTGAAAGTGCGAATCTTCAGAGCTGTGCTTAGGACACCCACTTTTCAGAGATTCGCCCCTACCGTTACGAGCTTACGAGTCACGAGAATCTTGGCAGTGTTCTCTTGCACGTCTCGGTTTGAAGCTCCGAAAAAGTACTGTCTCGAGCTAGTGACACCAACAGGGAAAGACAACCAGTAAAGTTGTCCCAGGGCCAGGATTGGAGGAGGGCCCAATTGGCCAGCTCAAATATAATTACTTACTTACAGGATGGTCAAGTGGTCTGGGTGTTGGGCCCCCAGCTGGAAGTTCGCAGGATTAAACTCTGGTGTTGATCTCCCTGTAAGCATCCTTGAGCAAGATGCTTAACCCCCTACCCCCCAACTGCTCCTGGTGGTTGGTCGCACCTTGCATGGCAGCAAGCAGCACCGGTGTGTGAATGGGTGAATGTGAGGCAAAATACTGTAAAGCGCTTTGAGCAACCAGAAAGGTTAGAAAAGCTCTATATAAATGCAATTCATTATTAGTTAGGGTTAGTCATATTTACAATGTAATACTGTTGAGACAGATACACTGGTATTAAATAAAAGAATTGCATTGATTCTTGTTATTTTTCTAGCTGTTTATTTTGTATGGTTATTTGTGATTCACCTTCTTAAAAATAGTTTGTTCTACAAACCGCATAAATAAAATAAAAACTTCTTGCGTATGCCCTTCAGTCAGGACAGGCTTGACCACCTGCTATATTTTGTCTAAAGGGATCTAGCTCAAAATATTGACTTTCAGGACATGATCATGATGATGCAAGCAAGAAAGTAAGATGTATGACCCTGGCATAATGTCCCATACAATGGCAGTGCAGTTACAACAGATGGTAAGAGCGTCTATAAACATTAGTAATGAGTCCATCTATCCATCCATATCTGCTTATCTGTAGTCGGGTCGCAGGGGCAGCAGTTCCAGCAGGGAACCCCAAACTTCTCTTTCCCGAGCAACATTATCCAGCTATGACTGGGGGATACCAAGGCGTTCCCAGGCCAGTTTGGAGATATAATCTCTCCTCCTAGTCCTGGGTCTTCCCCGATGCCTCCTCCCAGCTGGACGTGCCTGGAATATCTCCCAAGGGAGGCGCCCAGGGGGCATCCTTACCAGATGCCCGGTCCACCTCATCTGGCTTCTTTCGACGCAAAGGAGCAGCAGCTCTACTCCGAGTTCCTCATGGATGGCCGAGCATCTCACCCTATCTCTAAGGGAGATAGAGTGCCACCCTCCAGAGAAAACCCATTTCGGGCGCTTGTACCGGTGATCTAGTTCTTTCGGTCAGGAACGAAAATTGCATGGAAGTAAAACGCTTGTAAAAAGCTTGTCCGTTGTTCCACAACCAGGATGGAAACTGCATTGTCTTTTCAATCTGAGGTTTGACTATTGGCCGAACTCTCCTTTCCAGCACCTAAGAGTAGAATTTACCTGGGATGCTGAAAAGTGTGAAACCCCTATAATTGGTACACATTCTCTAGTCCCCCTTTTTGAACAGGGGAACTACCATCCCGGTCTGCCACTCCTTGGGCACTGTTCCCGACTTCCACGCAATGTTAAAGAGGTGTGTCATCCAAGACATCCCCTCCACACCCAGAGCTTTCAGCATTTCTTAATGAATCTCAACAATCCCCGGGATTTTGCCACTGCATAGTTGTTTGACTAGATCATAATCCCCCACCAACCTTCAGCTCTGCCTCTACCTTAGAGACGCTCTCTAAGGTAGAGGCAGAGCTGGAGGTTGGTGGGGTATAATTGGAATCAGGAGTTCCTCAAAGTGTTCCTCTCATCATCCAATTACCTCCTCAGTTGAGTTCAGCAGCAGCCCACTGTACACAGCTTGGATGGTTCATCGTTTCCCCCTCCTGAGGTGGCAGATGGATTTCCAGAAACGTCTCCCACACATGCTGTTTTGTCTCTTTCACAGCAGAAGCTTCAGCCCTTCGTGCCCATCAGTACCTTGCAACTGCCTTAGGAGTCCTCTGGGATAATATATCCCGGAAGCCCTCCTTCTTTAATCGGACGGCTTCCCTGACCACCAGTGTCCACCATTATGTTTGAGGGTTACTGCCCTTTGAAGCACATATGACCTTGAGACCACAGCTCTCCTCTGCAACTTCAGCAATGGAGGCTTTGAACATTGCCCACTTTGGTTCAATGCCCCCAACCTCCTCAGGGATGCAAGAGAAGCTCCCCCGGAGGTGTGAGTTGAAGATCTCACAGGCAGGGGCCTCCTTCAGACTTTCCCAGTTCACCCGCACTACCTGTTTGAGCTTACCAGGTCTGTCTAGAGTCTTCCCCCACCCCTTGACCCAACTCACCACCAGATGGTGATAAGTTGACAGCTCTGCCCTTCTCTTTACCTGAGTGTCCAATACATGCGGCCTCAGACCACAGATATGATCACAAAATTGATTATCAACCTTTGGCCTAGGGTGGTCCATGACTAGCGCAGAAGTCTAACAACAAATGCCTGCTCGGGTTTAGGTCAGGGAGGCCGTTCCTCCCAATCACTCCTCTCCAGGTATCTCCATCATTGCCCACGTGCGCGTTAAAGTCTCCCAATAGAACTATGGAGTCCCCTACTGGAGCCCCATACAGGACTCCATTCAGGTTCTCCAAGAAGGCCAAATACTCTCCACTGCTGTTCGGTGCATATGCACAGACAACAGTTAGAGTTTTCCCCCCCACCACTCGTAGGCGCAAGGAGGCGACCCTCTCGTCTACCGGGGTAAACTCCAACGTAGCTGCGCTCAGGCTGGACATCTGAGTATTCCCACGCCCGCCCAGCAACAGCCACACCCTGGGAAACTCCAGAGTAGAATAGAGTCCATCCCCTATCCAGGAGAACGGTTCCAGAACCAAGACTGTGTGTAGAGGTAAGCCCCACCAGATCTAAATGGTAGCGCTCCACCTCCCGCACAAGTTCTGGCTCCTTCCCCCTCAGTGAGGTGACGTTCCACGTCCCCGGGTCTGGTCCGTCGAGGCCCCTGACTTTCACTGCCACCCATGTGACAGCGCACTCAACCGCCACGGTTCCTACGAGTGGTGAGCGCATAGGATGGAGAGGGAAGCGCCACGTTGCTTTTTCAGGCTGTGCCCGGCTGGGCTCTGTGGCAAACCCAGCCACCAGGCGCTCGCCGGCGAGCCCTCCCTCTGGGTCTGGCTTCAGACGGGGGCCCCGGGCTTCCTCCGGGCAGGGTAATTCATTCTCTTAGTGAGTTCTTCTGAACCATTCTTAGTCTGGCCCCTCCCGAGACCACTTTGCCTTGGGTGACCCTACCAGGAGCACCAGGCTCCAGACAACACAGCCCTCAGATTCATAGGGGCACCAAAATTTCTCCACCACGATCAGGTGATCACACGGTGTTTACTTTCCTCAGTAAAGCTGATTCGTCCTTGTCATAGTGATCTTTAATAACGGGACCAATAATGGGGATAAAAAAGGGACCGCTTCATCTATCTGGCATTAGTCTACTTTCAGTTTATAGCCTACTGAAAAAGGACAGCCACTTCTGAAGTGGTGTGCAGGATTTTTGCTCATACAATTTGTGCAAAACTGACAGAATTGCCATTGTGACGGAGATCGTCCGCCCACCTCGGGGAATCGAACCCCGATCTCCCACGCAGAGAGTGGACGCTCCTACAAGGCAGGCCAAAAACCCATGGGCTCTGGCTTACATCACCAGACCGTCCTATGAGGTGTCGCAGAGTGAGGATTAACACCGCACAGCTACCTGCTGGCCACCGTTACACTCAAGATGGACAGATTTGCCATCACGCACAAAACAGCTAGCGAACAACCAACCATATCACGTAGGCTACAGAAAATTGTTTTGTTTTCATTTTTCTGTAAGTATTTTCAGACAGTTTGTTTAATCTTGGCTGCTACTTTGGTTATGCATGGGGGAAAAAATACATCATAAATGGAGTGTGTTGAAAACAGTGGTTTGAAAGTGACCTAGCTACGAACTAAAACATTTAACAATAAAACGTTATGACCCGTTCTTGGATAATGAATAATTATTTATTCTGACCTGTGATTGGGGTCCTAAAAACATTAAATTATGTCCCGGGCCCTGAGATTCTTGCTAAAGCCTCATTGTCTCTTGTCATGTTGTCTGTCTTGAGACTCGTCTGTTTTGAGCCTTGTTGTCTGTCTAAAGCCTCTGTGTCTTGAGCCTCTCTGTCTGTCTCGAGCAGGGGTGCAGTAGACGAGGGGGGTCGGGGGGGATACGTCCCCCACACTTTCGTAAAGAACAAAATCGTCCCCCCCACTTTTGAGAAAAAAAA